>JAJIBD010003083.1:0-36672 GCA_021461705.1 Cryptotis parvus
AAAAATCTAAAAATAGCTCAGAGAATAGCGCACTGTGTATATATGTATATTATATAAGATGTATTTTACAAAACAAAGTTCATACTGTATGTACACTAATTTAGGGAGAGTGTCTTTTTAAGACCCCATATTCATGATTACCCTTTTTAGTTTTCTTAAACTCAAGATCAATCTACTTCCACCTAGTAAAATTATTAGGTTATGCAAAGTAATCGTATCGAGATTATCTTTTGCTTGAAACATCATTCATTTGGTGAGTAAATCTTTATCAAGTAACCTGGCCCAAGAGATATGTCAAGGGCTGAAAGGACACTTTAAGTTGAGCCTCATGTTTTGATCCAGAGGCATGGCATATGCCCCTATTTATCCAGCCCTTCTGGAAGTGACCTACAAACACAAGAGGCTGGGAGTGGCCTCAGGCACTACTGGGTATGTCCCCTCCCCACCCCCCCACCACACATACACATGCACAAAAACTGGGATGATTTGAGTATAAGACAATACTGTCTTATAAGACTATGATTTGAGTAAATAATTGACTGAGGATGCATTTGGGCATATAAGCTATCCCAGAGCGCAGTGTCCTCAAGAAAAGGACTCTTGAGGGTGTTTAGCTCTGTACACAGGAAGGAATTCTGGAGGGAGGAGGAAATTAATACGACCACTTCTCTACACCAGGAATTCTCCGTGCTGCTGGCTTGTCCGTATGCTCATGATATTTTGAGAAATTATTTTCTGGTTGGTTGTTTATGATACTCAGACTTATTCCTTAGTAGCTTCTCCTGGGGCTTAGAATCCTCCTTAGAATGGGGGGATTACATTTCAGATAAGCATCCAGAAGAGTGGCAACTCAAACGAGATCAGTTACCACTACATTTAGTAAGCCTGCTTATGTGCTTGGTGCCCTGAGTGCAACAGAAAGCATCCTACTTCTGCGCTTCACTCTGCTCTCTAAGCATCAGTTTCAAACCTACTCTCCATGCCAATCTGCCTCTGGGGGTAGGGCTGAAGTGGGGTCACTTAGCAGTCCTCCAAACTCTTCTCCCTTCACATTTTTTATTTTCAGTCTTACTCCTTTCCACCCACTGTACCTGGTCTCCCAGGTACACCCAGTCTCCTTTCCAGAGCTGTGAGATTATTTTCCAAAAATGGGCTGAGGGACCAAATGGACTCCCCTCTCTTTCTTATAAGCTATGTGTTAGCAAATGCTATGAGACCCTTTGAATCTGTTTCTGTGCATGTTACATGAGAGAAAAAAAGAAAAAAAAAAGAAAAACAGATGCACAGAGAGCAGGAAGGTGAGTAAATGAGATCCTGCAGGGCAAAGTGCCTCAGTTGTGCAGGACTAAAGTGAAGGACTGCTCACTCCCCTCTCCTCCCTCTAATCCTCCCTGTGTTTAGGGCCCGGGTAGCTCTGATCGCAGCAGGCTGTGTTCAGCTGGGCGTCTTTTTGCTCAGGGCTGGTATGTACTTGGCTGGCGGGGGCTGGCTGGCTGCAGGTGGGAGTCTGCTGGTCTGTGAAGCTAAGACCCAATCGCTGACATCCCTTGCTCCCCACCCCGGAAGTTCAGTATCAGAACTAGGAACCTGCACCTCTGTTGGCCTCATGTGCTAGGGAACATCCTGTGGAGTCGGAAACACGACATGAGGAGCAGCCTTTTCAAGTTCAGAGGTAAGGTCGCCGGTCTGCTTCGGTGAGGAGCAGGAACCTTTTCTTTCCTCAGTAGGTCTATCCTCTTTTTCTAATAAACAACGAAAATGCCTCAAAAACCAGGCTGAGGACTTCCCAGTTCAGAAACCTGAAGACATAGTATTCTTCAAATTCAATTTTATAAAAATGCGGTACTTCCACTATCCAAGTACTAACCGGGCCCAACCCTACTTAGCTTCTGAAATCGAACCAGATTGGGCACGTTCATGAGTGGTTTGGCCACCAGGCTACAGAGGCTACAGTATTTCTAAGTCATCCAAACTCAAATTAAGGAAAAGGAATGAGTAGGGGCCCAAAGTACACCCCAAGTACAGGGGGTGGGGTACTCACCTGAATGAAGCTCACCAGGGTTCAGTCCCCAGCATCCTATGTATAATATAGTCCCTAGGTACTGTCAGGAGTAATTCACTGGGGCAGAGCCAAGAATAACCCCTGAGCATCACCAGGAATAACCTCTCAGCATCACTAGGTGTGACATACACACACACACAAAAAAAAAAACAAAGTGGGGAAGTTTCTTCCTAGTTTGACATGCAAAGGATTGAAATCTACAGTAGAATTCACCATCTCATAAGGAAACAGTACTAAGTCATAACTGTTACAGATGGCAAATTAAAATAAAGTTCATAGTCGGTGGAAGACATCCTCAGTGGACTTGGGACCTCTACCACAGATTCTTGGCCCACTAGATTGTGGTTTAGTGCAGGCCCTGAAGATGTGGTGCTTTACTGGTCTCTGTGGTGCTTAGAGATCACCAGAGCTCCACCCAGTAGCACTCAGAGACCACAGGGTTTTAGCTGGTGGTGCTTGGGGAACCCATGGTGCTAGGAATCAAATAGTGCTCAGACACAGACAAGGTATGCATCATAATCCCTATGCTATCTCCACAGCCCTCAGGCTGATATTTTAAAATACAAAAATCATCTATAATTTCAAACAGAGCAAGTAGGCATAGGGTAGGGCTCTTACCTTGCATGTAGCTGACCCCAGTTGAAATCCTGGATCACGTAGAGTCTCTAAAACACATCAAGAGTGATTCCCTGAGCTCAGAGCCAGGTGTGGTCCCCAAAACAAAAGCAAAATAAGAATTTTAACATATGAATTGTGTCAGACCATAACTGAAACTAGGGACCTGAAAAGAAAGTCCCAGTTAAGATGCCCTATCTTCTCAGACACCAGTTATGAATATCATAAGAGAGAAAGACATCAGCTTAGCAATGTCCCTACTGACTCATGTGTTTACAGAAGCTCCACAGAGCAGGAAGAATGAAATGAAGCTCTCTTAGTGGTGGTGATTAAATAAATAAGGCAAGTAAATAATAGCCAAATAAAATAATTTAGAGTATTAATAAAGTACTACTGATATCCACTAAGTTGAAAAGGAACGTTTTAAAATAAATGCTAAAATCCAATGCTATAAACGTTTCTGCAAGTACATTCAACCTACTGGACTGCTCTGCTCAAGAGGTTTGCCCACCTAGCTGACCACTGCTTGGTGGCAGCCTCTTTATCAAACTTCTTGGAAAGAGGCAGTGCTTTGATTATCATAATCCCCTTTGATTATGAGGTTCAACAACTCACTTCAGCTGGAGTTCAAATTCTGACTTTCATTTTCCAGCTTTGTGGTTTCATTCCTAGTCAAAGTTTTTCTTCTGTAATGTAAGAATAGAATTTATCCCATGAGTTACCTTGAAGTTTGTAACATTATTACTGCTATTATTATTATTTGGCCTCCATGAGGGCCTCCATTTTCCACATCGGACTCCTCTCTCGTCAGAACTCCACCCAGCAGACCAGCCTATCACAGCCCGGCTCATCGAGTTCCACCCTGCGGCAGTCTTTTTTTAAATCCGGCTCAGGTATGCTGGTCCAAAGACTCACAGACATGGGGAGCAGAGCTGCTACTTGCTCTCCCTGTGCCCGCTTCTCCCGAGGTGCCCGGGAGGGATGGCAGGTTCTAGCCCTGGCCGCCGCCACCAGCAGAGTCTTGCAACAAGCCAGATGGCCCCCACTCCGTGAGGGCCTCCATTTTCCACATCCGGACTTCTCTCTCATCAGAACTCCACCCAGCAGATCAGCCTATCACAGCCAGGCCCATGCGGCCTGGCGGGCCCACACAGTTCATCAATAAATGCTGGACTTAGAGATGACTACAAAGAGTATGCTACCTGTATGGCAAAGCCTGGCAAGCTACCCGTGTTTGTATTTGATATGCCAAATACCAGTAACAATTATAGACCTCATTCGGAATGGATTGAGGCTCTTTATGTTCCTGGAGCAATCAGATGCCCTTAGGCTCTACTAGCATTTAGAGACAGGACATATGGAGATGTTACTGGGGTCCGCTTGAGGTAAATCGATGATGAGCGGGAAGACAGTGATACAGTGATATTATTTGGTACTGTGACCTCCCTTTCCCTCCTAACCCCCCAGTTGCATAACAACTCTCTTACTCTTTCTCTCTCTATCTCTCTCATTTTTGTGTCACACCTTACAGTGCTCAGGGGTTACTTCTGGCTCTGTACTCAGGGTTCAGTCTTTTTAAAAATATTTTATTATATCACTGTGAGATAGACATTTACAATCAGGGTTCACCTTGACGGTGCTCAGGGGACCATATGGGATGCCAGGGATTGAACCCAAGTCAGCCACATGCAAGGCAAACACCCACCCACTGATTAATGGCTCCAACCTCAACAACCCTTTTGTCAATATATTGCTGGAGTTCCGCATCTCAGCATCCACCCTCTGAGTGAGAACTTCTGTGTTCATCCTCCCCTCTCCAAACCATATCTCCTTTGACCTATGCATCTTCCCTCTTCTACACATGTCCAATATTCTGGAAATATTTCACAAGCTCATGTTCCAGCCACCAAGATGTAAAATGACAAATATTAAATACTCAGAGAAATAGAGAGAGAGAGAGAGAGAGAAGAAAAGAGCCTGCCCTAGAGGCAGACTGGGAGTTGGGGATGGAAGGAGGGACATTGAGAACATTGGTGGTGGGAAATATACGCTGGTGAAGAGACAGGTGAAAAACAAGAGAGAGCGAGAGAGAGAGAGAGAGAAACCCTCAGGGGTCCTAGAAGAAAACAGACCTTCAAGCTGGAAGAGCATAGGTCTCTCTAATGACCATGTGAGAAAACCTGCAGTGAATTTCCATATTCATACATAGGAAATAGTCATCTGAAAGATTTTTAAATGAGCACCAGCTTTGTGCCAGATCACACATAAGGAAAGATTAATTAGAATCAATCTGCCTCTTCCAGAGATTGATAATCTGGGGAGAAGCCAATGGGAAGATGTCTAATTATTCTTTCAGTATTCCCCCCCATAATATTTTTTTATAATACACTTTACAAAGCAGAGCAAGGGTAATCTAGAAATTGCTGCTCACAGTAATCTTAACAGTTTTGAACTTAAGTGCATCATTTTGGACACACCTATCTGAAATAACACCTCTAAGAATTTTGGAGTCTGCCTACCTTTGCATACACTGAACCCTTTGACTTGGGTCGCCAATCTCTTGGGCAGGAAGTTTACCTAATTGAACAAGTTATAATCAGCCCAGAGTGCCCTCGCTTCTTGCCATCTCGTTCTAAGTGTACATGAAGAAAGGTTCTAAAAGAAATCTTTTTCTTCTCAGACAAAGAAATAAAAGCATGGGCGTAGGGGCTTTCGGGAGGGATGTTATGCTGGATATGGTAGAAAGTGTTTTTTGAATCACTCTCCCTGGTCCCTTGCACACTTGTCCTAGAAGGACAGCCCGAGAAGGAAATCTTTGAAAAAAGGAAGCATTTGTCACCCTCCTTTGGACTGTCCCCACCCTAAATGAGTGCCCAGCAGATGATGATGAGAGGTGACATTTGAGGGCCAATGCTAAGGAAGAGAGATGAGAACCTGCATTTGGGCCACTCCAGGAAGGGGAGGGACAGGCTTTACCCATTAGTACTAGTCTCAGGACCTGTCATTGCCCAGTACACAAGGACTCCCCAGAAATACAGCCCTGGAGGACACAAAGCTAAGGTCTTCTGCTGGTGTCCCACATGCTCTCTGTGGCCCTCAGAAAACCCATTTCACTTTTCTGAGCTTCAGTGATTCTGCCTGCAAAGAAAATAACTCCAAACTCTATGAACCTGTTTGAGAAAACTTCATGAGATAATGAAAATGAACCCACTGTGCAAACATCCAAGCTCTTTGAAAACGCAGAGCATGGCAGCTTACAAGACATTTCAAATCGAGCAAGAGAAACAACTTTCTCATCCTCATGGTCATGAAGTCGATGGTCTAAATGGCGAGGCTATACATTTCTTTATGCAACATAAAGTCAGTGAGTGTCATTCTTTATGAAAAATGGCTTCTGTCCAAAAAATACCATGGTTTCCTCCTGATTTGTTTCTTATGCTAAAAATTGCCGTACACACAGTGAATTAAAGGAGTAAATAAATAAATAAGTAGATAGATAGATAGATAGATAGATAGATAGATAGATAGATAGATAGAGATAGATAGATAGATAGATAGATAGATAGATAGATAGATAGATAGATAGATAGATAGATAGATAGATAGATAGATAGATAGATAGATAGATAGATAGATAGATAGATAGATAGATAGATAGATAGATAGATAGATATGCCTTTCAGTTGCACCTTTTGTTCTGCATCTATGGTCAAGTACTGATAATAATAATAGTCTACTTCTTTCTGATTCATTGGGAACATCAAATGATACCGGTCTCCCTGGCTAGCAATTCTTTTGAGGTAAATACTGCTTACCATGAAGCAGGGAACATTCTTGATGTGTTTGGGTAGGCTAAGAAACCAGTTTCTTGGGCATAATAACACAATACTGATGCTGGGAGAGGGGAGGGGGCCTGAGGATAGAGAAGCAGAAAGACATGCTGAATATCATTTATGTGCCTCAGCATGAGTCCCCCAAAAAAGATTGTACTTCATCCAACACCTTGGATCTAGACAGACAATGAAGAGTTCAATAGCTCTTTTGGTTGCTGCCTCTTCCAGCAACAATCTTTCTTAGTAGCAGCTTGATGCATCTCACTAAGCACCTGCTCTCTTCCTGAGATGTCAGCAGAAGTATCTGTGAGCCAAGGATAGACTTGATTTCCTAGTAGAAACTTGTATCTAAGAATCAAGACATAAAGCAAAGAAAAGAGAAGGAAAGGAGTAAGAGGGGAAGAGGGAGAGGAAAGGAAGAGGGAGAGGGACAAGGAGGGGTGGAGGGAAATAGAGGTAGAGGTGTGAGAGAGGAGAGATGGAGGGGAAAGATTGTGGACACCCAGAAAGAGACAAGACTTGCCAGTATTGGTCTTTCTGACCTACTTTCTGATAAAGTCTAGACATCTTGGCTGGCTGTAGCTCTAATTTTGTAAAACAATTGATTTGCAAAACTCTGTGCCAGGAGAGGAAACACCTGGGAAAAGTCTGGGATCCCAGAACAGCAATGGCGCAGATGCAAAGATATCCTGAAATCGGAAGGCAAATAGAAGGTCCAGGGCAAATAGAGTTAAGAGCTTTCTGCAGCAGACATTAAGTTCATTGGGGCAAAAGGGAACCAAGTCATGAATATGGAATATTAAAGGTCTGAAGAGGAAGTCTGGTTAGTGTGATCTGAAATTATACTGACTGTAAACTAAGTAATCTATATAATTCCCTTGTTACAATGAGTTCAAACTCCTATTTGTCATTCCAGGACTTCGCACCATACTAAACTGACAGTGAGATTAGGCTGCTTCAGTGAGTATTCTCAACTTTGGGTTTTCATTCAAATCTGTAGCTAATCATCAGCCATGATTTTCTTCATGGCTAGGTAGATTTTCTTTCAGAGCTAGGTTTCATGATTTTCTTTTTTTTTTAGTTCTTTTTTAAAATTTTATTTTATTATTTCCCCCCCAAAAATATTATTACACTATTTTAGACATACAATTGAAAGATGCTCATGTAGAGTTTTGGTTCTACAGTGTTCCAACACCCATCCCTCCACCCAAACCCACTCTCCCATCACCAATGTCCCCACCCTCCCTCCCCCTCCCCACACCTCAACTACTTGGCAGATTCTGTATGTCATTTCTCTCCTTTTATCTCTCCCTCCCACCAAACTTTCATGCTCTTCGTGGAATGCGGTGCATTAAAAGACATTACTGTTTCCACTATTTTAATGGACTATGCAGCCGCTAATGCCACGCGACCTGGGCTCAAACTGGTTTTGCTCTGTTAATCTGGTCATGAGGCAGTCTCCCAGCATCCAGACAGCGAAAATGGTGGCTAGTGTGATGGGTGAGTCTCATCCGGCTGCTTCCGGACCCCCAGAGGTGATGGGCCACTCCCAAAACCCATTTGCCCTCCTGGGGGCCCCATAGTCAGCTGGGCCCGGGAGTGAGGCGAGTTCCAGCCTCCCCAGCCACTTGTGAGGCTCTTCATGCTATGGCTGGTGGCCCCCCTGGGTGAATATTCTTTCCCACTCTTTGGACTGTCTTTTTTTTTGCTCTGTTTTTTCTTTCTCCTGAAGCCACTGAAAGTCTGTTCTTAGTGATGGCTAAAGACTGCGGACATTGCAATCACAGGATATCTATTTTAATTCTATACTTTCTGCAGCATTATGTGTGCAGATAATTTATTACATTTAGACATTAGGATAGATTTTCCTTATTTATCTGACTGCCTGGTAAGTTTGTGATTAACATGTTGTAATTGGCTTGACAGTTCATTTGCTAGTTCTGAAACAACATTTTGGCTTTTAGGGGACTGTCTTTTTACTAAAGCTCAAAATGCTCTTTAGAAATTCAGAACTTCAGTCAATTTAGGGCTGATGAAAATAGTAGTATGACAATTTTATAAACTCACCAAATGGAGAATTATGTGTAAAATGGGCTTAATGATTCCAACATTGGTTCTTGCAGAAAATTGAACACTCCTGGAGTTTTTCTTCCTTTTTCTCATTAAGCTCAACTTCACTGGGGAACAGTGGCAACAGTAGCATGTACTGAGAGGCTATGTTTAAAAGAGGAAAGGCCAAGTTTCAATGCACTTCCCAAGACAGCCTTAGGAGCTAAGTCAAACCAGGAGGAGGCAGAAGGGTGGTAGGGGAGAAGTTGGGAGAAGCACCAGTAATAAACATTGTCTATTTTCAACTTGCCAAGAATCATGACTGTGGTATTGCTTTAAGTCATCAGGTAGATGTATTTTTTTATTTTAGAGCCTTAGATGGTGCCAACTATTTTAGCTTTTGCCCAAGTATGGCTATCAGATATTATGACTGATTAAAAAGAGAAGGATCTATCTTATACTGACAAAACACCTTTAAACTAAAAGGATGATTTATCAGGGCTCAAAATAAAACTCCTGCCTGTTGGAGTCTGGTGCAGCTGAGTTATCACTATTTTCATCCTGTAATTTGTTTTATAGGGTACTAATTAACAGGGCAAAGTCTGTTGCCAGGAAAGTAAATCACATTTTGCTATTTTCTTTCCCTAACAAGACACAGACCTGGCCTTTAATTAAGGAGCAAGTTCTAAGGGCACTATCAACTACTGAAATTGGGGCACACTTGGGTGGGAAGAGCATGGTGAATCCTGCTATTCACAGTTCAAAGGAAAATAGTGCAAGAAAGAGGAATGAAAGGAGGAAAGAGAGGAACTGCACAGGTAATGTTAAAAGGAACCTCCATTTCCAAGTGAACAAGCCTTCTAAACGTCTGCTTTTTCCCCATTCTGCTCTCCACAACAGAAGTTCTCCACTGGCTCTACTGTATACCGTATACCCAAACAAAAGCATAATTAATTAAGATTTGGGGGCCACACCTGATAGTGCTCTGGAGCGGCTCTGGGAACCATATAGGGTGGGCTGCGTGCAAAAATGGCTCCCTATACTGTCTCTGTGACACCCCAAGCCCCTCTACGTTCTCCCTCTTAGTTTAATCCTGTTTCTTGAGCAGTGTTATTTATTTTCTTATTTTATTGCGGGGGGCTCTCGGTGACGCTAAGGGACCACACCCAGCTCCCTGCTGAGGGAACCAAATGTAGTTGCAGAGATCTGAACCTTTGTCGCCGCCCTCAGCGGCATGCAAGGCGAGTGTCCGCATCTCTGTCTTACCTCTTAGGTCCTTGTGCTTTTTATTTTAAAGATCACAGCTCAGCCATCAGACTTCGCTCCCACTAGGTCCCTTCTCCTGCTCTCTCCCCATCTGCGACCCTCAGACCCAGAAACTATGCAAGTGTTCCTGCACCCCTCATCTTCCAGTTTACCCTCCCCGCCTATCCCGGGGAGTCCCTACACCCTTTTTCCTTTTCTCCCCCACCCCTACCCGCTCCCAGGGCGTCGGGACCGGTGGCGGCTGCTCCGACCGACTTCTCCTATGTCTCGGAGCCCTCTGCTACGGCGTCTGGGGAGGGGAGGGGGAATGAGGGTGGAGGTTGGAGTCGGCGGGCGTGGAGGGTGGTGGCGACGGGCGGGCAAGGCGCGCGGGCTCCCGGCGAGCCACTTGCCGCGGGAGCCTGACGTCAGCGCGCCCCGCCTGTCGGTGAGCGCGCGCGCGGCTCGGAGCAGCCTTTGCTGCCGCCGCGGTCGCTGTAGCTCACACTCTCGGCGGGCCGCACCGCGACAGGCGCCCCGCGCTGTCCGCCCAGGGTGCGCAGTGGCTCCTGCCCCGCGGGAAGCTCAGCCTGGCGCCCCCTCCGCGGAGCTCATGATCAGAGACTTTCTGAAGCCCTGACTCGGCAGGTGAGCTGCAGAGGGACTTTGGGGGTGTGCGAAGGGAGGTGATGTATAGTAAGGGGAAGAAGTTCTTTTCTTCTCCAAGCCGGCACGGGAGGAAGGGAAGCCAGCACGACTTCACGCTCTCCCTTCTTACACACACGCCCCTTATCTTCTCTATTCCCTTAAACCATCTCGCGGGGTTCCTGTGGCCTCCTGGGCGCCCCAGTGTCCAGGAGCGCAGAAACTTCATTTCAGCACCGCGGACAGCGACTCCACAGCAGCTGTGACCCGCGAGTCGCGGTCCGTCCTGGGACAGTTCCCCCACCCCCACCCCACCCCAGGCGTGCATCCTATGCTGTGTGCAGGAAGCAGCCTTGGGAGCGCAGGGTCGGCTGTGTGCATGCGAGTGCGCACGATCCGTGCAGTCAATCTGCGCCAAACTCCACAACCAGCTCTCGGTGAGCGCACCCGCGTGCATTTCCCTCACTCACTAGCTCACACTCAACAGGTTTTTTTTCCCCTTTGGGGCTCTCATTTAATCACAGCGGGTCTCTCTGCTCTGGGGTCGCAGAGTGAGGTGATCCCTTAAAGCGGTGCCATGCGCGAGGACGAGCCCGCCCCCACCCCCCAGCCCCCCACACGCCTGACCTTTCCTCCCTCTCCATGCAGGGTGCAGCGTCCGGCCACGATGAACGCGAGCGCCTCCCCCCGCTCAACGAGTCCCAGGTAGTGGCGGCGGCTGCCGAGGGGCGGCGGCGGCAGCGGCCACGGCTGCAGCGGCGCGGGACACCAGTGAATGGGGGTCCCCTGCGGCGGCGGCGCTGGGAGGCGGCGGCAGGACTAATGGTTCCCTGGAGCTGTCCTCGCAGCTGCCGGCCGGGTCGCAGGGGCTGCTGCTGTCGGCGGTGAATCCCTGGGACGTGCTGTTGTGTGTGTCTGGGACTGTGATCGCAGGCGAAAACGCGCTGGTCGTGGCGCTCATCGCGTCCACCCCGGCGCTGCGCACGCCCATGTTCGTGCTGGTGGGCAGCCTGGCCACCGCCGACCTGCTAGCAGGCTGCGGGCTCATTCTGCACTTCGTATTCCAGTACGTGGTACCCTCAGAGACAATGAGTCTGCTCACGGTGGGCTTCCCTAGTGGCCTCCTTCGCCGCCTCGGTGAGCAGCCTGCTGGCCATCACGGTGGACCGCTACCTGTCACTTTTACAACGCGCTCACCTACCACTCCCGCCGGACCCTGCTGGGCGTGCATCTCCTGCTCGCCGCCACCTGGACCGTGTCCCTGGGCCTTGGGCTGCTACCGGTGCTTGGCTGGAACTGCCTGACGGATCGCGCCTCCTGCAGCGTGGTGAGCCCGCTGACGCGCAGCCACGTGGCGCTGCTCTCCGCCGCCTTCTTTGTGGTCTTCGGCATCATGCTTCACCTGTACGTGCGCATCTGCCAGGTGGTCTGGCGCCACGCGCACCAGATCGCGCTGCAGCAGCACTGCCTGGCGCCACCGCACCTGGCCGCCACGCGCAAGGGTGTGGGCACGCTGGCCGTGGTGCTGGGCACTTTTGGCGCCAGCTGGCTGCCTTTCGCCATCTACTGCGTGGTGGGCAGTCGCGAGGACCCGGCGGTCTACACGTATGCTACACTGTTGCCTGCCACCTACAACTCCATGATAAATCCTATCATCTATGCCTTCCGCAACCAGGAGATCCAGCGGGCCCTGTGGCTCCTGTTCTGTGGCTGTTTCCAGTCCAAAGTGCCCTTTCGCTCTAGGTCCCCCAGTGAGGTCTGAAGGCGTGTCCCTCTCTCCCCTACCACCCCCCCGTCCCGTCCCACCCCCAACAAGCCAGCCTTCTGTGAGCTTCTCGGTGCCTGCTGATGAACTCCTGAGATCCCAACCATGTGATTATGATATTGGAAAGAAAGAATAAATAGAAATGCAACAAACTCATAAGGACAATGAAGCTTGTTGGTACATTACATATACAGTGTATACATGTGTATATATATATACAAATATTTGTATCTTCTGGAGGTGTGCAGGATTTGGAAGTTCCTGTTTTGTGAAACAAACAAAAAAAAACAGTGATGTGGTTGTATTCTCAAATCATACATCACATTTGTCAAGTGAAGACATTACAATATGGCTTAATTATAGCACTTTATTTTTAGCTGCTGAATTGCCAAAACAGTGTTGCCGTTTTAAAGGGCAGGGGGAGAGGAATCAAATGTGTATTTTTGTTGTATGTGATAGACTATTTTGCTGCACATGCATCAGTAAATTTGACATATTTTGTACACAAATAAACACATTATGGAAATATAAATTTGTGGAGCAAGTGACTTATTATAGAGCTACTATTTAAAAGCTGAATTATATATTTAGTGTATTAGTATACTTACTTAAAAGTTTATTTGTATCATTACCACTTGTAAAAATTTTAATGTAAAAACTCATATGCACTCACACTTTTTTTGGTTTGGTGTTTCAGTCACAAGCTCAGGGCTTACTCCTGTCTCTACACTCAGGGATCACCCCCTGGTGGGTCTCAGGAACCATATATGATGTTGGGAATCAAACAGCATCCAATGACTGACAGCAAGTGAAAATTGTCATGTAATACCTAGCTCATAAATGGGTGTTGGGAAAGGGAAATAACATTTCCATAAACAGTATTTATATAATACTAAAGTGTTTTTGGATTATCAGAGCAAATTACTCTACACATTGAGTTATTATTTGGAAGGAAAGTCACTGAGAGTGAGTGAGGGTATTGCAAGTGTGTACTCCTGAACCCCAAAACCAGAGTATCCTGAAACCACAGCTTTTCTTGTGGTTTGTCTAGTCTGGAAAGGATTTTCAATGAAAATGGATATTGACTACGTATATTGCTACTGGGTCTTGTAGAAAAATGCACAGCCTTATAAAAGACATAAATCCTTCCAAGACAGGATTCCAAGATAAATTGTGTTTGTGGAGATAAAATAATGAATGCCAGCAACCCCTCTTTTTAATTTTTTTTATTATACCACCATGTGATATACAATTACAAAGATGTTCATATTGGGTTTTAGTCATACACTGTTCCAGCACCCACCCCTCCACCAATGCCCTGTTCCCACCACCAGTGTCACCAAATTCCCTCCCACCTCCCCAGCCTGCCTCTATAACAGGCACTTGCTTTTCCTTTTCTTCTCTCTCTCTCTCTCTCTCTCTCTCTTACACATTGTGGCTTGCCCTACAGGCATTTAGGGATTATCATGTAAATCCCTTTGTGTATGTTCAATGCTCAGTTCTAGTCTGGTGTTACCATTTCCCACAATTAGTAGAACACTAGTATATATTTATATCCCACTAATGAATGCAGTCATTCTGTATCTGTCCTTTACCTTCTGACTAATTTCATTCAGCATGATAATCTCTGTGTCAATTCATTTGCAGGTAAATTGCATGACTTTGTCCTTTTGACAGCTGCATAGTATTCCGTTGTATAGTTTCTTTAGCCAGTATTCTGTTCTCGGGCATTCAGGTTGTTTTCAGATTCTGGCTATTATGCAACAGCAGCCCCTCTTGAGTTACACTCACTTAAGAACATAGAGCTTTTGTCTAAGAAAAAACAAAACCATGAACTTTGCCATATATGGATAGCTATCCTCTAGGGTGTTGTGCTGAGTGAAGTCAGAAGGAAAGGGACATACTTAATGATACACAGCAAGGTAATAAGAAAGGGCCAAAAAGCAATATAACAGGAGAATTCATCCACACATCTGAGTTTGTGGGGGAGGGCATGTTTGAAAGGGGGGCATTGGGGTCCTTGAAGGAGGGAAATTGGTGACTGGTGAAGGGTGTAGTATTATTATGTGCCAGGAAACTATTACAGAAAGTATTGTAAATCATAGAAACTTGATATATTTTTAAAGTTTTATTTTAATAGAGCATTTAGATCCTCAACAATAAAACATTCCCATTCTTCCAGTGAGTGTGAAGAACTTTTCTATAGTAAAGTGACTTCTACCTTCCCTACAGTAGGATCTGAGGATAAATAAGGTAACAGTGTTGACCCAAGCACTGCAAGGAAATATGCACACAAGCAAAAATAGTAACTTGTAATATTTTGGAGTAGGAAAAACAAAAAGTAAATATTTTTATATAGCACACATATTTATTAAATTACTTAATATAAAAAATTAATGGTATTAAAGCACCGTGATTTACATAGTTACTCACAGTTGGGTTTTAGACACACTATGATCCAGCACCAATTAGAAGATACTAATACCAGACTTATACCAGTATCTTTTTCCTTACACCAGGGTTCTCAGGTTCCCTCACACCCCACCCCCACTCCTCATTGACTCACCCATCCCAACCTGCCTCATTGACTAGCACATCTTGAAGTTTGGTTGTTGAAGTTTGTATCTTTGTTTTCAGTGTTGCTGGTTCTGTGGCTTGGATATTTAGTGGTCCTGCTCCTTTACACCACGGATGTGCTTTGGATCCCCTTGAATTCCTCTCCCCATTGCTTCCCATTCAACACTTCTTCCCTCCCTTGATTTATTTCTTTCTCTGTCCTTCTCCCTAAACTCTGAGGTCAAAGGTGATCTAGACATCCCCCTTTCAAACATTTTATTCATTCATTCAGTTATTCTATATCCCACATATAAGTGAGATCATCCTGTGTTTGTCCTTCTGGCTTACTTCATTTAACCTATTATCTTCCAGTTCCATCCGTGTCGCAGCAAATTGCATGATTTCATCATTCCTTACAGCTGCATAGTATTCCACTGTGTATTTATACCATATCTTCATTATCTGTCGCTATTCCAGAATCAGGGACCCTGTCTCGTTTGCCAAGCCATCGAAAATCAGATGGGCTGGACATGTAATGCAATTTGGAGACAACCGATGGACTAGAGCTGTTACCGACTGGATCCCACAGGATGTCAAAAGATTACGTGGCTGCCTACCTACAAGATGGTCAGACTTCCTTGTCAAGACCCTGAAGGAACGGTTTGAGGCTCTTCGTATTTCTGAATCAACCAGATGCCATTGGGCTACATTGGCACGTGATAGGGTCTAATGGAAATGTCACTGGCGCCCGCTCGAGCAAATCAATGAATAACGGGATTCAAATGATTCAAGTGATTCAAGTGATCTTCATTATCTATCACTGGATACTCAGGTGGATGATACAGCACATAGATTTTTATTTAGTGTCTACTCTCTGCTAACAACAATCTCAGGGTTGTGAATATAGAAGTGAAACAAAATAGATTAAAGACTCTGTGTTCATAATGTTGCATTTGAGTGAAGGACATTTACTACAAGCAAACATATTGGTTCATTCCATTAAATAGGCAAAGTTCCAAAACCTGTGCTTAGAAAACTGGTACCAGGGAACTGGTGGTGTATTTTCAGCCTGAGTCCAAAAATCTGAAACTCACAGAGACCATAGGCTCAAGGTCCAGTAAGAACTGACGTCTCAATTCTTGAACACAGGCCAGAAGTGATTCATGTTCAAACTTAAGCCATTCCATCAGCTTTGTCCTGAGCCCCTTTGTTCTGCTCTGTACCACATCAGTGAGGACCAGCTTCTTGACTTAGTCTAGAGAGTGTATGTTGATCTCATCCAGAGGCACTCTCACAGACATATCCAGAATAATGACTGAGCAAATGTTGAGCACCCTGTGACCCAGCCAGTTTGAACATAGAATTAACTGCTACACCAGACGGCATAATGATGAAAATTAAATAAGCCAGTGTTTAAGCAGGGAGTCTAACATTGCTGGGAAATAATTAAAATGAGGGTCAAAGAATAATGGTTATATATTTTACAGTGCAGGTGTTACTAGTGAGCATTACTAGAGAAAATTCAGGAGAGTGGGCAAGAGATTGACTGAAGGGGCAGTAAAGTTTGACTCTAGAGAGTATCACTGTATCACTGTCTCTGTCTTCCGTTGTTCATTGATTTGCTCGAGCGGGCACCAGTAATATCTCCATACGTCCTGTCACAAGCAAGTGTAGCAATCAAGGGCATCTGCTTCCTCCAGGGACAGGAAGGGCCTCAAACCATTCTTCAGGTCATGGAATTGAGGTCCATAATTGCTATTAGATTTTGGCATAACAAATAAAACACAGGTAGCTTGCCAGGCTCTGCCCTGTAGGTGGTATAATATCAGTAGAAGGCTCTCATCTCGAGCATTTACTGATGAAACTTACAGGGGAAAGATTAGGTTTTCTCTTGGATAGAGCTCTGAGGAACTATGGAGTCTGAATGTTGAGAATGACTGACCACATGATGTGTGGGTTGCTCTGGCTTCTTGCTAGGCTTACTGGGTTAATAGGTATCAGTTAGAACCTATCTAGAACTGTATACAGTGTATAAATGTGAAAGATCCTGGGAAGAACCTTATCCTAGATCAATATTATCTAAGAACATCTAGAGAGTAAAAGAGAAAACATAAACACACTAGCCACCAAGATATCACAACAGCTCTGTGACCTCTTTGATACTATAAACCACACTATTTTATGGACACACAGTTTTATGGCGTTTGTAAATTTAGAACTGAATTAGTGTTATTGTTCATTCATCAAATTTATTAATATTTTCTACAGAATAGGCCACCCAACAGCAGCAGACACTTTTTCTGGTCCTAATTGTATCTGAAAGGCATCCAAGCAGACCGAAAAAACAAAACCTTTGGCTGTAATTTTTCCATATATGTGGTGGGTAAAAAAATAATTTCAGAACGGGGGAAAAAGTCAGTTATTTATATATTTTATAACTACTAAGAGAAGTTCCCTGCAAGTGAAGAAAGTTCAACACTAGGGTAATGAAACAGACTATGGATCTAAGTTCAGTTGAATTGGTATTAATGTTCATTATCAGTTTAAATCCTAATCGGGCAGGAGCGATAGCCCAGCGGGTAGGGCATTTGCCTTGCATGTGGTCGGCCTGTGCAGGCTCGGGTTCAATCCCCATCATCCCATATGTTCCCCCGAGCACTGCCAGGAGTGATTCCTGAGTGCAGAGCCAGGAGGAACCCCTGAGCGTAGCCGGGTGTGACCCAAAAAGCAAAAAAAAAATCCTAATCAAAATGTTTATGAGAATGAGAACAAGAAAATATGAAACAACCAGGCTGTTAATGTCCCTGGCTATGCAGTTAGCCAAGCTGCATACTATCAATAGGCTTAAACCTGAAGATACGAGACTATAAAACTTTGGGTAGATCTTTAACATTTCTATGGAAGAATGTCATTTATTCATTTGACCAATCAAATAGTGAAAATCTCCTGATGAAAGACCCTATGGCTAGCTGGCAGCAGAATAAAGTCTTTTGAGAAAGCACCAATTTGTTCAAATATATAACACCTACCCACTTAACTGTCGAATAGACTTCCTAAGTTTGATGCATTTTATTTTTTAATATTTTATTATACTACCATTAGATATACAATTACAAAGATGTTCATAAGATTTTCATATTTGAGTTTCGGTCATACAGTGTTCCAGCACCCATCCCTCCACCAGTGCCCATTTCCCACCACCAATGTCCCCGATTCCCTCCCCCTCCCCAGCCTGCCTCTATGGCAGGTTCTTTATTTTCTCTTTCTCTCTATCTCTTTCTCTTTTCCTCCCCTTCCAAATGTGGATTACAATACATACATTAAGAGGTTGTCATGTTTAATGTCATATCATTTATTCATTTGACAGTTCTAGGTTGGCATTAACTCTTTTGACAATTATTAGCACACTGTTCCATTCTCTGTCTTACCTAGCCTCTGACTCCCACACGTTTGTGATAATTTCCACCTTTGACAAGACCTCCTGATCCATGTTTCACCTGACCTTAGATATTGGTATCATAATATGTACATATATATGTATATATGTATATATATATATTTGTCATGCAAATAAATGCAGTCATTCTATATCTGTCTCTCTCTCCTTCTGGCTAATTTCACTCAACATGATCCTCTCCATGTCCAAGTTTGATGCATTTTAAACTAGACCACTTCTCCCTTCTTTATCACATATGTAAATAACAATGCCATCACTATAACTGTTCAGGCTGCAAAACTAGGGAACATATTTAGCCCCCCTTTTTATCTTTCACATATCCAATCCAATGTGACAGCAAAACTTGCTGGTTTTGCTTTCAAAAGATAATCATAGTCCAGCAACTTCTCAACATTTCCACCACTATGATCATCTTTCCTGAATTACACTAGTGGCTTTCTCTGTGCTATTATTTCTTCAGTTCTTGAATCCTTCAGTCTGTTGTCTATATAATGGTTCACCATCACAATCAGTGGTTCCCTCGCATACCCTTTAAAGTCAAGCATAACATTTCTATGAGAAGGAAAAACTTGGCAAAAGGGTATTTATGCCCTGAAATAGGCTAAGTATGAATTTATTGAGAGAGGAACTCCAGGATCCTGGATATCTGGTGGGTGCACTAGAAGTGAGTTTATCCAGCTTCTGAGGACCGCCAGGGTCACTCCTGAGCACAGAGTCTGGAATAGCATCTGAGCACTTCCTGGTATCACCTGAAAGCCAAACCAAATCAAATGCAAACAAAACTGAAACGAAAATAAAATAAACAAGTGAGGATATAAACCCTTCAGCCCAAGAGGAATACAACTGGAGGAACTAAAAGCAGGGGCCTTTAAAGCGCATGGCCCAAGGCAATACCTTCAATTGGATGAGGGTATTAGATTTCTATTGATCCTATAACAAATGATCAAAAACATGGTAGCCTAAACCAATACACATTTATTCTTTTTAAGATTATGGGGATCAGGAACTAGACAGATAGGACAACCGGAAGGGCACTTGCCTTGCATTCTGTCTACCTGGGTTCGATCCCTGGCATCCCCCTAGGGTCCCCTGAGCACTGTCAAGAGTAATTCCTGAATGCAGATCTAGGAGCAAACCCTAAGGAACACTGGTTGTAGCCAAAAGAAGAAAAAAAGGTTATGGGTTCAGAATTCTCTTTTTGTTTGTTTGTTTTGAGGCCACACCCAGCTGCGTTCAGTCCTTACTACTGATTCTGAGCTCAGGAATCTCCTAGAAGAATTTGGGAGATATATGGGGTTTGGGCATCAAGTCAGAATATTGAATCTGGGTCAGCTGCATGCAAGGCAAGTCCCTATGCACTGTACTATTGTTCCAGTCCCTGGAGTTCAGAAGTCTTACCTGGCTGAATTCAATATGTCAGCAGTGCTGTACTACCTCCAGTGGGTACGTGGGGAAGAATTTGTTTTCTGGACTTTTCGAATTGCATTCCTGAACTTGTGTCTCCTCCTTCCATCTTCAAACCTGCCATGTATTATGTTGCTTATATGATCACATTGCTTCCTTCTCCTATAATTAATCTCTTTGCTTCCCTGTACAAGAGTACAATGGTGATTCCATTCAGAGACTGCCTATATAATGCATAATAACCTTCCTATCATTTAATGTCATTTGCAAAATCCCTTTTGTATATAATCAAGATTACAGCAGTGCTAATGAAACGTATAGTATTAGAGTTATGCAGTGGTAAAAATCCCACATGAAGAACAGGAATTTCTGTGGATGACTCAATAAAGAGACAACACTGAACTGAACAGAGAAGAAAATAAATTAGCAAAGCAAAGGAACTTTGAGGCTCTGTGTTCCAGACCAAGTACACAACACAAAGCACAAAAGCATGGTGCATGCAGAGAAATGCAGGCCTTTGAGTGACAGATTTAGAATGTCAGATTTAGAACTTGCAGAGTAAGCAGCAATAGGTGAGCCTGGAGAGGTAGGCATGAGTCAGATGGAATGAATGTTGGGAATGAATGGAATGCAGGTGGTAGAGAGCAGAAATGATGAAGCCATTTGGGAGACAGGTTGTAGCAAAACAGCCAAGAGGGGATGACAGGCTGAGCTAGGACAATCAGAAGAAGGCAGAGAAAAGAGGGAAGAGGCCCAGAGGGTTTCTGAGTGGTTGAGAAAGTTGAGAATTGGTTTAAGAATCAAGACAGTTCAACTGGAGGGAAAATATTGGGAAAGAGGTAAATTTGAGGAAGTGGACAGTGAACCAAATTTTTTCTATGTATCGTATTTCAGCATCTGTGGAACATTCCAGTGCAGGCAGCTGGCTCTGTGACCTTGCACTCTCAATAGTCCAAGATGAAGTTGAAGACATTATTTTGGTAGTCAATGATTTTTTAAGGTGGAACTGAAGTCAAGAGAAGGATTATAAAAGCAGTTACTATGGCAGTAACACACAACATCATTGTGCACATTGATGTGAATCAGAGAAGACAAGAGCAAGGAGGAACATCAAAGGATGATCGTAGGAAATTCAAGAGGAAGAAAAGCTTTAAGAAGCAAATGACCATGTCTACAAAGCTTTCCCTGAGACTGATGAGAGGGATTAGAAAATGTTAGATTTAGCAGCGTGGGGCTCACTGTTGATCTGGGTGGGTGCAACTTGAGAGGAGCGAGGTTACAATGGGCTGCGGAGGAAAGGGATATGTTTCTTTTTGTTTTATTCAGTTCAATCAAGAAATTGAACTGAATAAAAAAAGGGGGCATGGTAGATAGAAGGAAATATAAGGTCATAAGATGGTGTTTCCTTGGTTTTTATTTTTGTTTTATTTTATTTTATAAAATAAGCAAGGATTGAATATATTATGAATACCACATGATTGGAAAAGCTGAAGATAAGAGGGAGGAAAATAAGTCGGCCTGGAGTGAGGTATCGCAGGGAGAAGTGTAGTCCAGAGCACAGCGTCAGGAGAGGAGCCCAGGGAGGTGGAGATGGTGCCGCACTGACAGGAGTGAGGTGGGAACGAAGCAGCTGATGGAGCTAAGTTTATAGGCAGTGGGAGGAAGTTCACCAGGTTCCTATTTGACAACCTCAATTTGTGTGTGTGAAGGAGGAGTGTCAGGAGACTATTACAAGAATTATTGAAAACCTAAGTTAACAATATTCAAAGTCAAAAGTTAGACAATAACAAGTATTGCAAAAAATGTAGAGCAATTGCACTTTTCATATACTGGGGGTGTAAAATGGTAAAAATTGGGGGGAGATTATTTGGTGGTTTCCAAAGAAGGTAAATATGCTCCTACTTTACAGCATTGCTATCCCAGTTTTAAGTTATTAACTAAGAGAAATTACTTTAATATTGATATAAAAACTTAAACATAATTGTCAATACCAATTTTACTTGTATCACCTAAAAATTAGGAACAACTCATATTTTTATTAACAGGGTCAGAGTAAGTAAAGAACTTGCCTTGAATATGACTGATCTGAATTCAATCCCTCACCTACCCCCACCCATAAAGTCCCCCAAATAAGCCAGGAATGATTCCTGAACTCTGATCTAGGAGTAAGCCCTGAGCACAGCCGAATGTGGGCCCCAAAAAACAACAAAAAGCCTTTTTTTCATCCATAGATAAATGAGTGAACAAATTGTTGTGTGTACATGTATTAGAATACTACTAGGAAATTAAAAGTAATGTACTATTGATACATGGAGCAACATGAATGAATCTCCAAATAATTATTCTGACTGAAAGAAGCCAGACATAAGAGTATGTCTGAGACTCCAGTTATAGAAAATTCTTGAAAATATATAATGGCCGGCGAGCAGATCAATGATTGGGACAAGGGATTAGGAATGGGAAAGAAAATCAGGTATTGCAAGAAGCTCAAGGAAACTTTTGGGATGATGGATAAATTCACTATCTTAAATGTGATTGCAATTTCTTATATATATATATAAACTCACAAAATTATAATATTTAAATATGTACATTTTAGATGATAATGCATCAACAAAATTAGAATAATTTAAGGGTCAGGAAAAGCATTACAATAAAATAGCAGCTAATTGTAAATAATGCTGTATGGAAATAAAAAACAAGCCTCTTTAGCAAGCCTTATTAGTCAGAGTTAGTTGACTCCCAAATCATGGTGCTTTAATACAACCACTCTTACTTGCACAATGCTAACTGAACTGCCAAGTCCTTTAGGAAAATAGTAAAAAGAAAAATCAAGTCAAAATTAATAGCTCTAAAGGGAGGGAAGGATGAGAAGGAGACAGAGGGAGTTAGCTAGGCCTGAGAGCTGTGACTTTGACATATACCTTAAAAAGCAAAGCATCCTTAGAAACAAAGGTAAGTGACAGAAACTGTGCTTGTTCCTTCAGGTAAGCAGGTATAAAGAGTTTTTGTCCAAAGCTTGGCCTAGAATGGAACGAACAGGGTGAGAGACTATCTGAGTTCATCATGTCCACCAAGACTATTCATGGGAACTCACAGTTTCAGAAGGCTGAAGTGAAACGTTGGACATGGGAATCTCCTGGCGGACAGTTCCACAATGAAATTGACCACATCATCTTCAATTGACGGTTTTGTCTGACCCATGTTGCTGTCGTCCCCAAATTCCAGACAGGATCGGACCACTGTCTCCTTCGTGCAAAATTCTACTTCCCGTAACGGGGAGAAAAGGCCGCAAAGTTTAAGAAGAGAACTCCCAGAACGACCACCAACTGGGAACTCTTTAGCACCATTGCGGCAACATGGGAAGATACCATCATTGATGACATCGATGAAGAATACAACCGACTGGTTCAGCACCTCCATGATTGTGCAAAGAATGCCGAGAGAAGAAAGACACAAAAGGACGCTTGTCTTCAGAAACTCTTGAGCTCATTCGCCAACGTGGCAAGGCGCGAGCCTCAGGAGACCAAATGCTAACGTCCAAGCTTGCTAAACAGTGCAGAGAAGCGATAAAAGCAGACCTCAAAGACAGAAGAGCAGAAATACTGGAAGATGCAGCAGAAGCCGGGAAAAGTATTCGCACTGCCCGCCTGTCCTTCGCCAACTATAAGACCAAGATGACTGCCCTCCGGCGCGCCTGATGGATCTATCACATCTTCCAGAAAGGCAATGGAGAAGATTATCCAGGACTTCTACTCAAATCTCTTTGATAGCCACATTCACCTGCCCACATACCAAATTCCACAGGATGGATACGTCATTCCCAACGTTCTCCCTTCTGAAATAAGACATGCCATCTCATCGGTAAAGAAGGGAACAGCACCAGGCCCAGACAAAGTCAGACCCGAACATCTGGAAGAATCTGCCGTCGGGTGCTCATCAATACACTAGCTCGGCTCTTCACACGCTACCTGTCCGAATGCAAGGTGCCCCCTCCCAATGGAAAACCAGCAGGACAGTTCTACTGTTCAAGAAGGGAGACATTCATGACATCGGCAACTATCGCCCCCATCTGCCTGTTGTCTGTCATCTACAAGCTGTTTACACGAGTTATCCTGAACAGGATTAGCAGAACACTAGATGAAGGTCAACCATGCGAGCAAGCAGGTTTCCGGAAAGGATTCAGCACAATCGACCATATCCACACAGTAACCAAGCTCATTGAGGTTTGTAGGGAGTACAAGATGCCGCTCTGTCTCACGCGTTCATTGATTTACAGAAAGCCTTTGATTCTGTGGAAACTGAAGCAGTCATCGAAGCCCTAGTCAAACAGGGTGTTCAAACCCAATACATCAAGATCCTTCGTGAGCTGTATTACGGATTCACCACCAGGATCTCACCATTCTACAAAGAAGTGATCATTGATGTCAAAAGAGGGGTTCGACAGGGTGATACCATCTCACCAAAACTCTTCAGTGCCACCCTCGAGAACATCATGAGACAATTAGAATGGGAAGGAATGGGAGTGAAGATAGATGGTCGGCAACTACACCACCTCGCCGCTGATGACATCGTTCTAATAACACCAAACATTAGCCAAGCAGCACAAATGCTGGCTGACTTTGACCGAGAATGTGGAAAGGTAGGTCTACAGCTGAATCTGAAGAAAACTATGTTCATGAGAAATGAACTAGTTCCAGAGGCCCCATTCACTCTCAATGGAACAAACATCTCTGAATGCAGCAGTTATGTGTATCTAGGTCGAGAAGTCAACATGATGAATGACCTAAAACCTGAGCTGTGCAGGAGGAAGAGAGCGGCATGGAATGCCTTCAAAGGCATCGATGAAATAGCTAAAGGACAAAGAACCTCCGGCTCCGGGCACATCTCTTCGACTCCACCGTTCTCCCTGCATTAACATACGCCTCAGAGACCTGGGCCCTACGAAAGCAGGATGAGAATGCTATTCGGGTCTCCCAGAGAGGCATCGAAAGAGCTATGCTTGGAATATCACGTCTCACTCAAGTGAGAGAAGGAATCCGGAGTTCTGACCTCCGTCGCTATTCCAGAATCAGGGACGCTGTCTCGTTTGCCAAGGCATCGAAAATCAGATGGGCTGGACATGTAATGCGATTTGGAGACAACCGCTGGACTAGAGCCGTTACCGACTGGATCCCACGGGATGTCAAAAGATCACGTGGCCGCCCACCTACAAGATGGTCAGACTTCCCTTGTTAAGACCCTGAAGGAACGGTTTGAGGCTCTTCATATTCCTGAATCAACCAGATGCCATTGGGCTACATTGGCACGTGATAGGGTCCAATGGAAATGTTACTGGCGCCCGCTCGAGCAAATCGATGAGTAATGGGATTCAAGTGATCAAGTGATCAAGTCCAAAGCTTGACTTGCTGTGCCCAATTTAAGTCCTCCACACTCAGATCTAGCTCTCAGATCTTACCCTTAGTGATTACAAAACAAAGCAATATTAAACTTATAGACCTTAAGAGCAGAATGAGAAAGAGGAAAAAGGAGATGGGGAGGGGGAGCAGGGGGATAGATATGTCCAGTGGTCACCTTTTCTACTTAGTTGCCTTGGGGAGACTCGAAGTAGGACTGGTCCTTCCACTACTTGTGGTGGTAGAGAGGATATCAGTGCTCTGCCATTGCAAGGTGGAGTGAAAAAAAAAGATAGACAGATAGACAGATATACAGGCAGGCAGGCAGACTGATAGACGATAGATAGATAGATAGATAGATAGATAGATAGATAGATAGATAGATAGATAGAGAGAGAGAGAGAGAGAGAGAGAGAAAGAGAGAGAGAAAGAGAGAGAGAAAGAGAGAAAGAGAGAGCAGTATCTTCCAGGGTACAGTCCCTGCCCAACACTCATGGGTATCCTGGGAAATGACAGCATTATCTCCAAGGGTTATTGTTATGATCATGTAAGTTTTATGTATCATTTGAATAGTGCCTGGTACTTACTGCCATAGGTACCTTTAGCTGATTTCTCTGTTACTTCTGCTGCTGTTTTTTTTAAATTTTTTTATTATACCACCGTGAACCATACAATTACAAAGGTGTTCATAATTGGTTCTTGGTAATACAGTATTCCAGCACCCATCCCTCCACCAGTGCCCCATTTCCACCACCAATGTACCCCTCCCCCTCCCGCCCCCCAGGCTGCCTTAATTCTGCTGCTGTTTTAAGGCAGCATTATGAACGCTGAATTTCACATGAGCAAGATTCTACAGCTTAGGAGAGTTTTGCTTTTCAAGTTTCTTTTATTGTGTCCATAAAGTAGTTTTTATGTTACCAGTTTCCAGTTCTCTCAAAAATTTTGTTTTCAGTATCTCTTATTGTTACTCTAAAATTAATATGAATACAACACATATTTATTATCACTTTTTTGCATGTATTGTCTTTTTGTCTTTCTTTTTTTCTTGGATGTGGGAGTTAGGGTCACACCTGGACACCTGGCAGTGCTCAGTGTTTACTCCTGGCTCTGTGCCCAGGGGGTCATTCTTTGCAGCCCTCAGGGGACCATATTCACTGCTGGGGATCAAATCAGGATCAGCTGCGTGCAGGGTTAGTACCTTCCCCTTATATTATGTCTCTGGTCCTACTGTAACATTTTTGATACATAGTTATCACCAAAACAATAATAAAAGTTCAAATTTATCTCCAGAACAACCATCCAAATCAGTCCTATGCCCATTCCCTTCCACCCCCTGAAAACTGAAATCGAACTTTTTATTTCATATCAAATACTGATCTTTAAAATTTGCATAAACAATTGTAGATGGTATTTCTGCTGTGTGTTTTTGGCCTCCCAGAGTACATTCAGAGGAGTGGTATGGCTGGGTCAAATGGGAGCTCAAGTTCTAGTTTTTTGGAGGAATGTCCATATTGTTTTCCAAAAAAGACTGGACCAGTCAACATTCCCACCAACAATGGATAAGAGTCCCTTTTCCCTGCATCCACGCCAGCATTTGTTGTTGCTCTTTTGCATATGTGCCAATCTCTGTGGTGTGAGATGATATCTCATTATTGTTTTGATTTGCATCTCCCGAGAGTTATGACATTTGCCTATAAATGGTTGGACATGGAGAGGATTATGCTGAGTGGAATTAGCCAGAGGGAAAAGGACAGATATAGAATAACTGCATTTGTTAGCGAGATATAAAAAGAATAGCATGATACCAAGGTCCAAGTCAGGCAAAACATGGATCAGGAGATCTTGTCAGTGGGTGGAATCTACAGCAAGTATGTGGGAGTCAGAGGTTAGGTAAGACAGAGAAGGGAACAATGTGCTAATAATTGTTGAAAATGATAATACCAGCCTAGAACTGATCATTGAATGCAGGCAAAGGGATATACATGATAATCTCTAAACGTATGTATTGCAAGCCACAATGTGTAAGAGAAGGGAGAGAGAGAGAAGAGAGAGAGAGAGAGAGAGAGAGAGAAGAGCCAAAGTGCCTGTCATAGAGGCAGGCCAAGGGAGGGGAAGGGAATCAGGGGACATTGGTGGTGGGAAATGGGAACTGGTGGAGGGATGGGTGCTGGAACACTGTGTGACTGAAACCAAAACATGAGCATCTTTGTAACTGTATATCTCAGGTTGTTATAATAAATAAATTTTTAAGTAAAATAAAATTTGCATAACACTAATGCTGATATCATATTTGCCACAGAATAACAAAAACTAACCAGAAAACACACACGCACACACACACACACACACACACACACACATTCTTGCTGTCTCTAACATATACACACAGCATATAAGTAGTAGTTTGTATTCAAAAGTCCTCTGACATGAATTATTTTATAAACACAACAATAAGAAATAATTGTTGGGATCAACTGCAGAGGTTTAGCTAATCAGAGTCAGCATTTCATTCAAAGCGCTGGCCGGCTGAACACATTTAATACAGACAGGCAGATGGAAAGACCAGGTGTAGGGAGGGGGTGCTGAAAGTTACTGGGAGATTTCTCTGAGCATTAATAATAAGTCCATGATTGCTATTTGGGGGAAATGGGTCCTTGTCTTACAGTCTGAGTGAGCACATGGTACTGCAACATGAAAGCCTCCTGGTGTGTGAGAGTTAAGTTGTAATGTAACCAAATCCAAAAATGATGCCAGGCCTGCTGGTGAGTATTTCTGAGAGCCGTCAAATGAATCTTGTGCATAAAAACGTAATTGCTCACTTGGTGTTTTTATTACTATTATTAATGGAAACATACAGTAAATAAGCATGGTACAGTATTCTTTCTTTTGATAGAAGCATATTAAATTTGTGCTCTGCAAATAATTCACACTAAAGTGCTTATGAAAACAATGGCAGAAAGATAGGCAAACAATCACTTGTTTTCTAATGTTTTGAGGAATCACATTTCCGCCTCTGGAATGCTCATCCACTTTATTGCCAAGCCAGCCCAGAGCTGATAACATTATCTTCTGTTGTGGAGGCATTTAATCAGCGTGTGGCAGGTGTCACTGGATGGGCTGGTACCAAACTAACAGAATTTTTCCATCTTATGCACTCCACTCAGATATTTTTCTGCCTCATTCTGTTGATCCCTGAAGAGAATGGTAAGCCCAATTTTTCTTGCCCTTTTTGTTCAGTTCACATATTCTCACCAAGAGATTGAGCTCCCCCAAAAAATAGAGAGCAACCAAGAGGTCAGCTGGGAAGTCTGATAAACATCTTTGTTGCTGCAGGTTCTTCTGCACTCCATGAATGAATGGATAGCAGATACTCCTAGAACTGGTGGAAATGTTCTTAAACACTATTAATCCAAGGATACACAGCACCCAAGCCCCTTACATTTTAGGAGAAAACTACTAAGCTAAAAAGTTTTTTTTTCTGTTGGGCGGTCAGAATTTCCCACATTTATCACTTGTATCACTTGTCTTCCCCGTATTCATCGATTTGCTTGAGAGGGTACCATTTTTATTCTTTTTATAGGAAATGCTCGAGAGAAGAGCTCTCTACTGAGAAGGCTACCCTACCACCTACACCTCACATGACAGAGACTACACGGCAGAGCCTGGCAAGCTACCCGTGTTTTATTTGATATGCCAAAAACCAGTAACAGTTATGGACCTCATTCCCATGTCCTGAAGGAATGGTTTGAGGCTTTCTTGTTCCTGTTCCCACATTATATAAAACAATAATATAAAATACAACTGTGGTTTAATCTGCTTGTGCTAAAGGAAAACAAGACAAGCTACCTATACCAAAATATTGGTGCTTTAAAATGCTGGGAACACTATATGACCAAAACCTCTAAACATGAACAATGTTGTAATTGTATATCTGGTGGTATAATAAAATATTTAATAGAAAAATAAAATAAAACATTGGGCCAGAGAGATAGTCCATCGGGTAGGCGCTTGCCTTGCATGTGGCCAACCCAGGTTCTATCCCCCGCATCCGTATGGTCCCCCCACACAGTGCCAGGAGTAATTCCTGAGTGAAGAGCCAGGAGTAACCCCTGAGCATCGCTGAGTGCCGCCCAAAAAGCAAAAAATAAATAAATAAATAAATAAATAAATAAATAAATAAATAAAATATTCCTTTTAATAAAGAGCAGTTCCTACTTGCCCAGGTGGGTTCTCTCTCATCTAGGATTTTTAAGGTCAACTGACTTGACCTTAGAGAACAATGAGGGAACGGGGTCCCCAGTGGTGTGTCCTCCCCCTGCATGGCATCATTGACCTGGTTATTCTTTTGTGTGGCTGACTTGCATTCTTTCTTCTCATGATCCTTTCGTCTACAGCCCAGGGAGTTGGGCAACAGGGATCCAAACTGGGCCACCCAGATTATTTTCCCCCACTAGCTGGATTGAGTAGAGGGCCTCAGGTTGGGGAAAGATTGTATCCACTCAAGGGACAGTGCCAAAAAAAGAAAGACAGTGCTTTCTGCTTCCTCTGACCAACCCAGATCCCGACTAATCTCGCCTCCTTCTTCTGTCTTCTTGTCTCCATATGTGAACTCTCCAATATCTCTCCCAAAGTACAATGTCTTTTGTGCTTGAGGCAGACAAACTTGTTTTTTGTTGCTTACCACCAAAGAGTCATGGACCTTCTCCAGATGTTTGTTTAAATATATTCTAAAGATTAAGGCCACCATTATTTCAGATATATGGCACAGCATTGAGTTTATAAAAATAATGGTAAGGTCTTGCCTCTCCACCACTGACACTGTGGTGGCCTCTACAGTTAAGAAATAAAGGAGCAAAACTGTAGGCACATGGATAGTACTGACTTAAAGCAAAAACAGCCATGTTTTCAGAAAATAAAGGTCTATAAGAAAACATACTAAGGACCAGAGAACTAGTATAGGGTAAGATGCTGGCCTTGATAGATAGAGCCTATTCTTTGTCAAGTCCTGGCAATACATATGGTCCCCCAAGCACCACCAAGAGTATCCTGAACGCAGAGCCAGGAGTAGCCCTTGAGTCCTTCTGGATATGACCAAAAGGCTACCCTCTCAATCAATAAAAATAAAATGCACAAATGCCAAAGAGTTATTTTAAGACAGACTATTTGTGTTCTTTTCACTTTCTCTGTAATCTAAATTTCTGGTGATATGACATGTCATTTTAATTAGAGAAATATCAATTCCTAAAAAGGTAGTGAGAATTGGGGAATATGGCATCTAGCATTACAGATAAAATTGCAATTTAACCTGCTTACAGAAGTTGCACATGTACTACTTGGACTTCTTGTTCCAAATTTCTAGTTTAATTTCCTGCCTGGATTCTCTATACAGTAGCAAGGTCAACTCTTAATCAACTCTTAATCATCGTAGCGAGAGCTGGGATGGCGTGGGCTCGCAGCAATCATCTCTCTGTAAGAAAACCACTTGGTAGCACATTTTAGACTAAGGATGAATCACTCAAAAATACGCTTGCTGGTGGAGTTTCACAGAAAGTCATACCAGAAAATAGGGGAAACCATAGTACATGGGGTCCCAGGAAGTGAAAGGCTAAAGTTGTTATCTAGTGAGGCTTTAAAAGACTTAAGAAGAACATTTTCTTCCTCCTGAGTTAATTAACCCTAAATTAAGAATTCATTCGTGAACTGAAAAAAAAAAAGGGGACACAAAATCAGGCCTTACCATTCTGTTTAGGGATCAACAGAATGAGGCAGAAAAAAAAAAATCTGAGCAGAATGCATGATTGTTGTATGCAGCAAATGCTAGTTCAAACAGGGAGATCTTCAGGAAGCTTATTTTGCATGTGGACAAGTTTCCTCTTGCTCCTCTAACAAGTCAACACATCCCTAGAGCTTTCAAAGCAGCCCGAAAGGGCTTCTTTCACAGTGCTTGTTTCCTCCCGAGGCCCTGGGGAGAATTCCACCCCCGCTCTTGCCTTTCTGGCTTAGGCTTGGTTGTCCTCTGTCTTCATCTCGGCTCTCCAGCACAGTCCCCTTTCTCCTGCGATGACCTTGTCTGTCTGACTCCAGCCTTCTACTCCCTCTTCAAAGATCCCTGTAGTTACCTGGGGCCAAGCAGACCATCTAGTCCCTTCCTCCTTGAAGGCCTTCACATCACTGTACATACAAAGTCCTCCTTGCCTTCTCAGACACTGATTCTCCACCACTTTTCCCACTGTGGCCCTTTCCAACCTTGTTTCCCTTCCCTCTGCTACTCCCATAAGCCTACTGGCTACCCCTAGTCTTATGCCATAACCTCCTTTCATTGGCCTCCTTGAAACGGTCTGGAGTGGCCCACAGGAAGCTATCTGTCCACAGATAAGTCAGGGATCAGGACATGAGTGATGCTGGAAGGAGTTTAGGCATTGTCCAAGCCCTCACAGTGTATCTACCAACAAATGTATTTGGCTAAGCTCAACAAAAACTTTGAAAACTACAGAGTAAACTTTTTAATTAGTGGAAAGTATTTGCCAGCTGTTACGCATGGTCATTATGCTAGAGATCATCCCATTTTTCTGACAGAGATGAAATTTTTAAAATGAAAGCAGGAACAGAGAGATAGTATAGGGATAAGGCATTTGCCTTTCACAGCTGACCTTGGTCTTTGATCCTGCACATATGGCTGAGTACAGAAGTAAACTGGGGAGCCAGGAGTGAACCCTGAGCACAGAAACAGGAATAAGCCCTGAGCACTGATGGATATGGCCCCAAAACAAAACAATGAACAAACACACAAACAAGAAAAAAAACAAAAGCCAACTTTTGTTTCCTTGTTTATAGAGACCAAGACTTTTATTTAAAATAATAAACTCTATTTTGAATAAGTAAGTGATTATTAAACTGGGGTTTCTTGATTTCATTAGTAAGGAAAAATCTATGTTTTATTCCAAAGGCACTAACTTCCACCATTTGTACTGTCCCACCTTGGCCAGAGGAAGGCTGCTACCAAATGTAAGGGTGCCGATGGATAGTCCAGTAGGTAGGGTTTTTTTTGCCTTGCATACTTTGTAGCCTATAGGATTCTATCCCCAGCATCCAATATGGGCCCCCAAGCACCGCCAGCAGAGTAAATCCTGAATGCAGAGCCAGGAGTAACCCCTGAGCATGGGCGGTGTTACCCAAAGAGCAAGAGAGAGAGAGAGAGAGAGAGAAGAGAGAGAGAGAAAGAGAGAGAGAGAGAGAGAGAGAGGGTGCCACATGCAAAAGAGACTTCCTGGATTTCAAATCCTGCACTCTGCCCTTCGCTCCTTGTGACCAAGATAAGAAGAAGGTGAACAAGAAGACCCCCTGAACCTCTAAACAGGACACCCCAGACTACCCACCACCACCCCCACCCCCGACCCGGCATTCTGTCTCCCATTAACAAGTCAGCCCTAATCCCTCATAGGGGGCGCACTACTCTCTCCCTGCAGATGGGTGCCCAATCCTGTGATCTCGACTTCCAAGGCAGCAGGTGAAAACAGACAGAAGGCTCTAGAGGGCAGGTGAGGCAGTGTGCTGCAGTGCAGTTCACTGGGTAGACCTTTGCCCCCAACAGGAAGGACCCCTGAGGCTTCTACTGGAGACTTGGGTCCAGCCGATAAATGACAACCCAAGTTTCCTCTGAACTCTCGGAACACTACAAGCAACGGTTGTTCTACAAACTGAACTCTGAATTACCTGGACAATCCCCGAGACTTGTTGGGTCAGTTCTTCTCAGGAGTAGGGGAATTTTCGTGTTATTTTACGGGAAAGTTCATTAAAATGGAAGATTTCTCTACTGTCCAGTTTCACATTTATTTGAAAGTTTCCTCAAACCTATGAAAAATTAGGGCTACTCTATTTGATTACTCCCAGGTGTCCGGATAGCAATGAAATTTTTAAAATCAACTTTTTTGGTTATTATGCAATCTACTCCCTCAGAACTTTTGATAATGTTCCCACCTGGGCGACTAAGATTTTGTCTCTCTATGATCTATAAAATCAGGGGGTTGTCAAGCAAATTAGTAACATAAAGAAAACTCTCAGAGAGTATGTTTAATCTATTTATCCAAAAATTATGAGATATGGGGCCAGAGAGATAGTCCAGCAGGGAGGGCATTTGCCTTGCATGCTGCCGACATCAGGTCTGATCCTAGCATCCCATTTGGTTCCTAAGCACCACCAGGAGGTAATTCTTGAGTGCAGAAAGCCTGGAGTAACCCCTGAGTATTTGCCTGGTGTGACCCAAAAATAAAGCTATAAAATTTTTTAATAAATAGACATGCTTCTGAGCACAAAGTGAAATGGCTCAAAAGGTGTCTTTCTGTTGATTGGTATTTAATAGCAGAATATCTCGAGATCAGCTTCACATGATTTGCTTTCACAGTATTCACATGACATAACTTTTTTTTAATTTTATTTATCTGTTTTAGCAGTGGGACATACCAAACAATGCTGGGAACAAGATTTCCCGTGCTTGGGGCACTCTCAGGGAGTACGAGGAGACCATGCTGGCCTGCTAATTACCTTTCTTTAAATCACTGTATCACTGTCTTCCGCTCATCATCGATTTTGTTAGAAAACACCAGTCTACTCTTCTTTCCGCTCATCATCGATTTGCTCTAGTAGGCACCAGTAATATCTCCATATGTCCTGTCTCAAACCAGTAGAGGCCTAAGGGCATCTGCTCGCTCCAGGAACATAAAGAGCCCTCAAACCGTTGCTCGGGAGTCATGGGAATGAGGTCTATAGTTGTTACTGGTATTTGGAACATATCAAATATCGATATGGGGAGCCTTGCTCAGGCTCTGACCGTAGGGTGGCATAACTCTTGTAGTCAGCTCTAAATCCAGCATTTATTGATGAACCACTTGCGGCTGTAGCGGCCCCGCCGAGCTGGGCTGGTATTACAGTGACCTCCCCTTCTGCTGGGTGGAGTTCTGACGAGAGGGAAGTCCGCCAATGTGGACCACCTCATGGAGTGGGGGTTGTCTGGCTTGTTGGGCGCAGGGCCTCTGCTGGGGTGGTGGGCAGGGGGTAGAACCCGCCATCCCTCCTGGGTGCCTCGTGTGCTGGCCAACAGGGAGAGCCAGTAATGCCCCATCTCTCCAGTAACATCTCCATATGTCCTGTCTCATGCTAGTAGAGCCCAAGAGCACCTCTTTGCTCCAGGAACATAAAGATATTCTTTAAATATATTTGAAATTCAGACTGATGACCTCAGCTTGCACAAGTGAAGAAACTTTTTCCACAGTTCTTCTGTGCATTACACAATTAAATCTGTGTGAGCAAATAGTTTGAAATTATAATGAAAAATACTCTTAAAATATAGCCACAGCTTATGAAGATCACATAATAACTGCATTTAAAGGACTTTCGTTAATTTGAAAGTATCAAACACCATTTTACATATTTCATATTCCAATACTACCTATCACCCTCCCTGTGAAACACTTGCAAACCTTCTAAATCACATGCCAATGATCCTGAGTGTTTCTCCTGCATTCTATATTTTAAAACACTCCAAAAAAGAATATTCCTATTCTGTAAACCACAACCATGGAGTAAAATGCAAAACTTTGGCAGTTATGGAAAATGTTTGCATGTATCTCATGAAGGCTAAACTCAAGGCCTGGGAGATGCCAAGTAAAGACCCAGACAGAAACCTGGAAAATGCACCCAGAATGATGGGGTTGGGATTGAACATTTCCTAATTCAAAGCTGCCTAAGATATTACCACTTTATCTTTATGCAAAGTGGCAGAAAAAATACACAATTCAGAAAAAGAAGTGGAAACAGACAATTATTTTGTTTTCTTCAGCAATGGGATTTGGACAATTCAAAGTCAGTAGCAAAATAAACAATAGTTAGTAGCTTTTTAATGCCTAAATGGTTATTTGAAGATTGGTTTCTATAAAAACAAAATCTGTAAGAATTGTATCTGAAATTATCCTTGCATTTTATCCAAGAGTGGAGCTGGATTATTTTTGTGGCTGAAAAACGAGATGGAATGAGTTGATATCACTGGAAGCAGGAGATAAGTATAGAGGGCTCTTGCTTACTTGTGTTACATTGGACATCTTCCAACAAAAAAAAAAATATAGAAAAGTACATTACATACAGTAGGGAGAAAACAACACTTATAACTTGCTTGAGTATTTGGAACGAAAATCTGAAGCTACATTTGTAATCAATTGGCCTCTTTTTCTAATGGTTTAACTGTTTGCACTACAGAAAGATACCTAGTGGTTCAGGCAGTTCAATCTGGAACTGAATGATCTGACCGAATCATTCAAGCCTGTCTGCAAGTCTATCTGCAGAATGCTGATGACTTTTGGTTCTACAACTTCAGGACAATCAAAGGCTTGAGGAAATTATCACTATCACTATCACTATCTTCCCGTTCATCATCGATTGGCTCGAGCAGACGCCAGTAATATCTCCATATGTCCTGTCTCCATGCTAGTAGAGCCCAAGGGCATCTTGCTCAGGAACATAAGAGCCTCAAGACAATTATATTATAAATGGGAATGACCTAATATAGTAGCTACTATTATTGGCATATCAAATACAACACGGGCAGCTTGCCAGGCTTGCAGTGTGGGTGGCATACTCTTGTAGTCACCTCTAAACACAGCATTTGATGATGAACGGCGTGGCGGCAGCCACGCAAGCAGAACTGTGATGGCTCGCACTGCTGGGTGGGTATGGCGAGAGTCCGATGTGGGAAGATGGCAAGCCCTCGTGGCAGATGTGCAAGGGATCATCGGCTTGTGAGGGCTCACTCCTGCTGCAGGGTAGCGGGCCGGGGCTGGGGGCCCGCCATCCTAAGAAGCACCTTGTGAGCAGCTAGGCACCAGAGGAGAGCAAGTAGCAGCTCTGCCCCATGTCTGTAAAGTCTGGATCAGCATACCTGAACGAGTTAAAAAAAACTGCTGCAGGGTGGAGTGCCGATGATTCGGGCTGTGATAGACTCATCTGCTGCTGGGTGGAGTACTGACGAAGGGAGGGAAGTCCAATGTGGAAGATAGCGGCCCTCATGGGTAGGGTAGGTGGTCAAATCTGGCTTGTTGAGAGGCCCTGCTGGGAGTGGCCAAAGGCCCAGGGCAGTCAAGTTTCAGCAGTTTTATGTCAGACTATGTGCACCAAGATTCTCAATTTTGCCAGCTTCTCACAGTAAAGGCGATGGGCCTATCTGGACACTTTTGCAATGAATGGTGTAATAGGAGTTGTACTAGAGGACCTTCCAAGAGATTCCATTCCAAACTTGACAGCTGCACTAATTGGGGAGATATTCACAGGGGTTCCATCATTTCAGAGCTTGTCTGAAAGTCGCTTTTAGACACTGCACGAATGTCTTGATCTGGGAAAACTTAATTCAAGGAGAGATGGAGAGGAGCCAGTTAGAAGGCAGCTGGCCGAAGAGAGGAGATAGAAGCTCCTTCCTGTCTCCTCTTTGTCTCCCTCTCCACTTCTCTCTTACAATCTACTTCTCTTGTCTTCTCGCTTTATTCTTTTCTCCCAAAGAATTCCTGGGTGACCACTCAGATTTCTGTATAGAAAATCATAGCTAGATTTTGTTATTTTTTCCAAATTATCCAGCCTCCTTGGATGAACAACAGAGCATGATT
>JAJIBD010003084.1:0-230718 GCA_021461705.1 Cryptotis parvus
TCTTTGGGGGAAGGCAGAGAATGGGGGATCACTCTTGGCTCTGCGCCCATGTATCACTCTGCTTACAGGGTGGGGAGAGGGTGACTGTGTGCTGTGTTGGGGATCAAACTGGGTTCTGCCCTACGCAAGGCAAGCCCCTGCACCACTGTTTCTCTGTTCTCTTTAGTAATGGGGGAGGGAGGGGGTAGTTTGGGGGCCACATCTAGCATTACTCAGGGGCTATTCATGGCTGTTTTATCTATCTATCTATCTATCTATCTATCTATCTATCTATCTATCTATCTATCTATCTATCTATCTATCTATCTATCTATCTATCATTTATTTATTTATTACCATTGTTTTTTGGTGGGTGTGCGGAATGCATACCCGGCGATTCTCAGGGGTCATTCCCGGCATTGCACAGGCAACTGTTTAGGATGCTGGGGATCAAACTTCCACTGACCTGTGGCAAGGCAACTGCCAAGGTCCTCCACCCCACTATTCCTGGATCTTATTCAGGAGTGACCCCGTGGTGCTTGGGGACAAAGCACCTCCTGTACCAACCCTCTGGCCTCGAGTTCCACTAAAGGAAATCCACCAAAAAAAAATCTGCTCATTAAATTTTTTTAAATGGGCAGATTTTTTTTAAATGAAAGAGTCTTTTAAATAGAAGTTTTTTTTTCTAGAATAAACAACTTTTCCCCCTAGATTTTTTATTTTGGGTACAGTTGAAAATAAACTACTTGTTTTCCTTGACTCGTATTGCTCTCTCTGGGGAAGCAATGTGGCGCTCAGAAAAGCTGTCAGAGTGAGCCCCTGCCCGCCCCCCACACCTTTGGCTCACTCACGTGTCTCATCATTGGGTAGTAGCAAGATACAATCTTGATACACTTGGAGGAGTAGGTCACTTTGTCCAGTTTGCTTAAAAGTCTTCGGAGGGTAATCAGGGCCCGGAGAACAACCGTCTTGTCTTTGGAAAAGAAGGCGCCTTGGATGGATGTCAGTAGGCCGTTGATATTTTCTATCTGTACATACACAGACACACACACACACACACACACACACACACCAGGAGGAAGAAGGTGAGTTTTGAGCACTCAAAGGGGATGAATGAACATGGGGGAGACACCCCCAGCAATGCTTGAGGCTTATTCCTGGCTCTGCACTAAGGAATTATGCCTGGCGGTGCTCTGGGATGCTGGAGATTGAACCTGGGTCTGCCGCGTACAAGACAAATCTCCCTGCCTCCCTGATGTACTATCGCTCTGGCCCTTCTGTTCACTTATGAGCATGGGCAGTTCAGAATGGCAGGCAAGTGTCACTTTCTCAGTCAAAAGTTTTGTGAGCTGACAAGCCAATGAACAACTTGGCCCGTTATTGGCAAGGCTGCACCCGACTTGTATGATCAGTCGGTAGCCAAGTGAGCAGGACTCATTGAGTTCTGAACAGGCAGGATGGGGCCCATGGAGGAGAGTCAAGCTCTCAGAGATGATGCTTAAGGGAAGAGCCAGGACTTAGTATGAGGCTCACTGTTCAGCCACTGTGATTGGTGGGATATTTGAGTGCTAGGTCTGGTACCAGTTGCTTTGGAGTTGAACGGAATGACCAAACACTGGGGTAGGTTTAGACCCAGTTTTCTGGAAAGCAAGGAGAATTTATGGGAGCAGTGGCAAGTAGTCTGAAACGGTGTTCCCGAGTCACCCATGTTACTGTCCCTGGGGTGGGGCGAGGAGGTATAGATTCAGAACCTGCAGGAGATCAGGAAGTTCCATAAGACAGTACTTGGGCTGATCATCGGAGCAAGAGCAGATGGTAAATAGGTCTTGGAGGAGGAGGAAGTCCAATGAGTTGCTGTTATAGTTTTGTTACTTAATTCTTTTGCTGTGTCAGGGTCATACTAAAGGCTTCTCACATACAAGGCAAGTGCTCTGTGAGCCACGAAGAATTAATGTGCATGCAAGTGTGTGTGTGTGTGTAAACTGTGCCTTAGTCTATAAGAGTCCTGAGTTTGGCAACTCCGATAAATTCCCAGTATAATGAAAGGGTCTCTGGGAATGGGAAAAATGTAAAGGATGTGACAGAGACCGAATTGGCCTGGCACATCTCTGTGATTCAGCTCTGGTCCCTGGGGTCAGGCTTCGATGTCCTGCTGGCCTATGGGAAGCTGCAAAGTATCTCCTTGGTAGGTTAGCAGCATCGTACCTGCAGGTCAGAGGCAGGCCCAGCCCCTCAGCGTGGACACACCCACCTTGTTGATGACCGGTGCCATGCTGGCAATTTTCTGAAGGCTCAGTTTGCTCACGACAGGGTTGGAGTCTCCCACCCAGTTCCGGTAGAGAACCAGAAATTCCTCTGGGTATGGGTCCTTGAAGAAGTTATTCAGGAGCTGGAAGAAGATAGGGAGGAAGTTCATCACAAGCAAGACATTCTCACTGTGATGAGAACCGCCACAGAAGACTCCAGAGCCTTGCTCTATGCTTAAGTCTGTTTCTGGGCTGCGAGAAAGAAGAGGCAGCAGTTTTTAAGAGGGATGAGAGGATCTGTGTGTGTGTGTGTGTGTGTATCTGTGTGTCTGTGTGTGTCTCTGTGTGTGCATGTGTGTGTATGTATGTGTGTGTGTATACCAGCAAGCCTAGCAAGAAGCCAGAGCAACCCACACATCATGCGGTCAGTTATTCTCAACATCCAGACTCCATAGTTCCTCAGAGCTCCATCCAAGAGAAAACCTGATCTTTCCCCCTTTAAGTTTCATCAGTAAATGCTCGAGATGAGAGCCTTCTACTGAGAGTATACCACCTACACGGCAGAGCCTGGCAAGCTACCCATGTTTATTTATTTGTTATGCCAAAAACTAGTAAACAATTATGGACCTCAACATGAAGAATGGTTTGGGGCTCTTCCTGTCCCTGGAGCAAGCAGATGCCCTTGGGTTACACTTGCTTGTGACAGGACTTATGGAGATGTTGCTGGTGCCCACTCGAGCAAATAGATGAACAATGGGAAGACAGTGATACAGTGATGTGTGTGCATATGTATGTGTGTCTAATATCATTATAGCTACATGTTGCATATAGATATTTGGGCCCACACAGCAGTGCTCAGAGATACTGTCAGTTCTGTGCTTGGGGGTTACTCCTGCAAGTGCTCCAGGAACCATGTGCTAATGGGCTTCAACCTGGGCCTCCTGTGTGCCAACAATGCGCTCCATGCCACAGCGCCCTCTCTCTGCAGCCCAATTCTTCACACTTTTTAGAGACAAATGGTCTCTTCCTTAAATCACTCGCCTGCTGTGTGCATCATGGTGTAGGGTGTGACATTCTGTGCTAAGGAACATCTTGATCTTACCCAACTATTTGACTCAGTCTTTTTTTTTATCATCTGACATCTCATTTAGAGCTCAGGGTTCCACTATCATTAGGAAACCATGTATATTTCTTGGTGTAGTTTAACAAGCATGCCACTTTTATGATCTAATCCCACCAAAAGACTCGAGTGTTTGCAAATCCCTCCCTGCGGGAGAGACGCAACCAGTTCCTTTGCAGCAGACAGAGCCCTTCTCTGTCTGAGAGAGAGAGAGAGAAAGAGAGAGAGATTAGAGTGGGGGATGTGTATTTGGGTATCTCATTCCTTTATTCTGATTTTAGTTTTAGAACCACACCAAGCGATGCTCAGGGCTGACTCTTGGCTCTCTGTTCAGGGATCACTTAGGCAGGACTCGGGGACCCTCAGGTGGGCAGCGTGTAAAGCAAGCAAGCTCCCTTTCTGCTGTGCTGTCGCTCAGGCCCCCACTCGCCTCCTGTAAGACTCACTTCTGTAAGGAATATCAGTGTGATGATGGTATCTTCCGATCTTCTGGAACCCCCCACAGAGGTCTTGTAGAGATAGTACAAGGTCTGTGGGAACTGTGGGAAGTTGTGCTCACTGAGTGTCCTGCAAGGAGTACAACAAGGTTCCAAGTGAGCTGTTGTTCCCTTTATCCCAGAGTTTGGAGCCGCCCCATGAAAAGAAAGAGATGCTCAGTTATTCCCTCATCAGAGTCGCTCTGCGGACTCTGAAGGAGCCCCTCTCCTTGGCTCTGTGCTCAGGGGTCACTTAGGCAGGATTTGGGGGAACCTATGGGGTGCCAGGGACTGAATTGAGGTGGGCTGTTATCAGGGTGGTCAGGTGGTCAGGGTGCCCAACCCTGACTACTTCTCAGCCTCAGCGATGCCCCCGCATGTTCCCACCCACAGACTGGCCAATAGGAGCGGAAATCAATGCTTGCCATCCAGGGCCACCAGAGTCGCCTTGGTTTCAGCAGCCCCTTTCCTTTGGGGGTCCTGTGGGAGCCGGGCACAGGGAGTCTTTCTCTGTCCCCTCTGTGGGCCATGGCCAGGCTCAGAGTACCCGTGGCCTGTCATACCTGGCTGGTCAGACTGGGAGGACAGAATCAGGGTGGACAGTGGAACAGCAGAGTCCAGGCTGAAGACCATGAGCATCAGTGTCTCTACCCCCTAGTGGCATCCTGTCACTGGTCTGGACACTCCATCAGGACCAGGGAAGAACCAGGAAGACCCAGAGGTCCTGCCATGCTTCAGGACTTCACTGAGGGGGTGGGGGGAGGAACCATGTTGGGATGACAGTCCTCGTGGGACACAGGCAAGAGGGCCACTGCCTGCACCTGCGGCAGGACAGGGGCGGACTGTGGGGCTCATCAGGCCATGAAGTCCCCATCCAAGTTCCCCAGTCTAACTTGCTTACACAGTAGGATTTGAGCCCAAAACTGCCCACCCACATATGCCCAGGGCCCAGGGCCTGCCCAGGTGCACTGTCACTGCCACCAACACATCACAACACTTGGTTGGGAGCCCATATGCTCTATCCAGAAGCCAGCATTAACCAGGTGCAGTCCAAGGCCCCTTGTTTGTGGAACAGGGAAAGCCCATCCTCTGTCCTGATGCCTCCCGTCCATGTCAGCACAGTCTCAGCCCCTGGACCCTGGCAAAGGCTGACTCGCCTCCACCCCTCCTGGGCTGCAAGCAAAACCTGCCTCTGGAGAAGGGGCAAGCAGACAAGTCTGTGCCCGCAGATAGGAGAGTAGGCGAGGGCAAACCCTGCCTAGAGGGAGACACTCGGCATCAAAGAACTCAGCAGGCCTTCAGCTTGCGAGGAGCCACGTGGAAACCAGGGGCATGTGGGGGAAGGTGGGGGTGAGCCGAAGAGCCCCTGCAGAGAGCCCCTCTTCTTACTTGGCCACCAGGAAGACTCCATGGTGGTAAAACAGGACCTCGGAGAACTGGGTCCAGCAGTTCTTTTTTCCAGCGCCAGGTCCACCTCCTGGAGCCCGGAGCAGTTCAGGAGGGCCCTCAGCGCCTCCTGGGCATAACTGATGGCCCCAAACAGAATGGAAATGTGAGCACACAAGGGTGACGGGCGAACGGTGGGGGACGGGGGACAAGACTGCCCTCTCACCCCACCCCAGCAGGACTTGTCTGGGAGGAGGGAGACCACCTGTCCTTCCTTACCCCTTCACTCCACAAACGCACCCCCAAGTGGGGTCGGAGCCTCCCATCAGTAGCTCTCCTGCTGCCTCGGGCTGCCTGGGCTGATGAAGCCCGCCTTAGCGGAAGCAGGGCAGGGCAGGGACTCTGGGCCCAGGTGCTGGTGGGTTTGTTTCTGTAGAGGCTCCAGATAAGCCTTTTTGGGGTGTTCCCCCTTCTTGGGGGCTGTAGGAGGGGTGCCTCTCATGCACAGGGCCTGGGCGAAGCCTCTGAACAGGGCTGGTTGTATTCTGGAGGTCTGAGTGGAGAAGCCCCCACCCATGGGGGATAGAGGGGATCCCCAGCAGCAGGACGGGCAGGAGCCAGGACAGTGGCACGCAGCAGCAGAGCCAGGCAGAACCTCACTCTCTGCCTGGGGACACAGGACCAAGAACTGCTGCAGACTGTCCCCAGCCCCAACTGGGCTGAGACCCTGGGACAAGGCGTCAAGTCTGCGGCTCTGCCTTTGGTCCTGACTGCTCTGACCCTGCCCAAGCCCCTTTCTGCAGCTCCCTGCACTCAGCAGAGAAGGCTGGGGTGCCGAGTGGGGTGCATGGGATGGGGTTTCTGACCGCTACTGTGGCCGTGCCTTCCTTCTGGGCACACTCGCCGCCTCCTCACCAGGGCTCCTCGCCTTGCAGCAGCCTCAGCTCACTGATGTAGAACAGCTGGAGCAGGACGGCCATGAGCAGCTCTGGGAAGAGCTGTGCCACCGCTTTCCTGTAGGAGGCCAAGGGCAGCAGCGTGCACAGTGCCTGGCAAGCCTGCGGGAGCCGCTGTGTGAGCCACCACATGGTGCCTCTGCTCCACTCCCACACGGTGCCCTCTGCTCCACTCCCACACGGTGCCCCTGCTCCACACCATACGGTGCCCTCTGCTCCACTCCCACACGGTGCCCTCTGCTCCACTCCCACACGGTGCCCTCTGCTCCACACCATACGGTGCCCTCTGCTCCACACCATACGGTGCCCTCTGCTCCACACCATACGGTGCCCTCTGCTCCACACCACACGGTGCCCCTGCTCCACACCATACGGTGCCCTCTGCTCCACACCACACGGTGCCTTCTGCTCCACACCATATGGTGCCTTCTGCTCCACTCCCACACGGTGCCCTCTGCTCCACACCATACGGTGCCCCTGCTCCACACCATACGGTGCCCTCTGCTCCACACCACACGGTGCCCTCTGCTCCACACCATACGGTGCCCTCTGCTCCACACCACACGGTGCCCTCTGCTCCACACCATACGGTGCCCCTCTGCTCCACACCATACGGTGCCCTCTGCTCCACACCACACGGTGCCCTCTGCTCCACACCACACGGTGCCCCTGCTCCACACCATACGGTGCCCTCTGCTCCACACCATACGGTGCCTTCTGCTCCACACCATATGGTGCCTCTGCTCCACACCATACGGTGCCCTCTGCTCCACACCATATGGTGCCCTCTGCTCCACACCATACGGTGCCCTCTGCTCCACAGCATACGGTCTCCTCTGCACTCACACCACATTGGTGCCCTTCTCTGTGCTCCCACACTCTTGCCCCTATGTCTGTAAAGGTCTAGCCCCCCACACCCGCCTCTTCCTTCAGGGCTCAGCTAATGTCACCCCAGCACAGGGGCCCATGATGACCTGCAGCCCCAGAACACTCTGTCTCTTCCCCCCAGCTCCTCAGCTCTGTGCTTGCTTCTGCCCAATGACATGGATTCACTGACTCCTTGGTTTGTTCATCAGGCAGGGGCGAGAGCAGCTGGGTGGGGAGCAGGGAGGAGCTGAGTGAGGCTGTGCTCACCGTCACGGGCATCATGTTGCTAGTGTCGATGGAGAAGCGCCTCTCTTCTCCAGCATGTGGTCCTGCAGCATCCCGGGCTTCCCTTTGAGCACCAGCAGGATGGTCTTGAGCACCTCCAGCGCCTTACTCGACTCAGAGCCTACTGCCCGCCACATCATGGTCAGGGTCCTGCCAACACAGTCGTGACCCCATATTTTCCAGGGGCAGCCTGGAGATAGGGTTCTGGGTGTTAACAACTGGGCAAGCCCGAGGCAAATGGGCAGGCCCATGTCCAGTTGCACCCCTAAGCCCTGGTCATGGGAACATCGTGGGAAACCTGGCCCACAACTTCTCCCATTCCCGCTCAGACAACATACACGGAACCTTCCCCTGATCTGGACAGGCTCTCACTGGCCCATCCACTCACGCAACAACTTTCTTCTCTTGGTTTGTTTTTACTGTGATCCTGGATCACAAATTTCACACCAACAGTTAAGGGGACAAGGGCCTTGAGATTGCACCTGAGAACGCTCAATGATTCCATCTGTGTATGGAATCTGCACAGGGCAGCTCCTGCCGCAACTCACCCTGCTTGGCCCCCATTGGGCCATATCCAGAGGGCTGGGCCAGGGGATGGAACTTGGGGCTTGGCTGTGTGAGGTTTGCTCTCCATCCCTTGAGGGAGCTATTTCTCCCCCACCCTCGCCCCCAAATAATCTTCCACATGTAAAATAGAAAAACACAACAAATTTGTTCCTAGGTGGGGCCAAGCCCTCTGTGGGCTGCGAAGATGCCAAAGGAAGACTTCCAGGAAATCCCAACAAAGTGATTGTGGCTGGGCATTAGCCCGGCTCTTCCTGACCTGCCCAGTGGACCCCGCGATGCCCAAGTGGATGGCTCTCAAGCAGTCGGAGGCCCCACAGGAGATCACGGTCCAGCTCTGTGCCCGACACTGTCAGCAGAATTGGGGCCTTACGTGTCCACAGGGATGGGCCAGTCCATCAGCTTAAAGATGACCTTCTTTGGAGAGGTGCGGGGTCAGCAAGGTGACCACCTGAAGCATAGCATCCTTCATGAGGGGCGAAGAGGTCTCAAACAGCTGTTTGTAGATTGTGTCCATGATCCTGGCCACCTGGAATCGAGCCATTCATGCCGGGGAGCCAGTTCCACGGCTCACTCTGAACCCAGGTGTATCTGGTACCCAGGAATGCCCAGGCCGCAGGGAACACCCAGACATTAGGTTTAGGAATAAGGAACCCCACTATATTTTGGGGGAAGTCACACGAATTGTGATGTTGGTTTTACAGCAAGCCAGAGTTGGTGAACTCTCTTGAATAGTGCCTGTGGGAACTGTCAGGGTAGCCACACTATTTTATTGCTTCTAATGCATGACTTTAAGACTTTAAAAACGTCTGCTGTGAGCCGGAGCACTAGTACAGCAGGTAGGGTATTTTCCTTGAACATGGTTTACTACAATAGGGTCCCCAAGCACCACCAGGAGTAATTCCTGAGTGCAGAACCAGTAGTAACTCAGAGCATTGCCAGGTGTGACCCCAAAAGCAAACAAACCAACCAATAAACCAAAAGATGTCTGTCGTGAAGATGGTGCCTCCTGTGGCTCAATTGCTTGTTCCTTTTTACATCATTTCTCTATGTGTGAAATATTTCACAGAAAAAGGTGGCTCTTGACTTAAATCAACCTGGTAAGCAATGTGTATAGAAAGAAGTAGGTGCAGGAGGAAGGAGTTTTTTGGAATAATTGGTCAAGGGTTTTCAGACGTTGGCTTTCCCCGGAGGCCTCATGCACTAACTGACTTGCTTATCTGTCTACCCATGAGAGAAGATGCTTTAAGCCAAGACTGTCAGCCCACCAAGGTCCTTTGCCGCTTACCATAAGGACTTTGTGGGCATGCTTCTCCAGGGTCAGCTGCAGTATGCTGGCCGCTGCCTCAGCTGTGTTGGAATTCGGGAGGACAAGTTTCAGCAGGAGAGTCCACACAAAGTCAGTCAGCAATTTCGGTATTAACGCTTTGTCCTATTGTCTGAAACCAGAAAAGAGCACTATGAGCCGAAGTCTAGCTGGGTCCACTGGAGGAGCAGGCAGGGCCAGTGTTACCCTGCTGCCTGGGCCGTGGGTTGTGTTGCCAGGCAGAACTGAATTGTTCCCCTGATTTTTTTTTACAAGAGCAATGAAAGCATTTTGCTTTGCCTAATGGGGGAGACAGAAACAATCATGGTGCTGAGACAAAGAAGCTCAGTAGGTGATGTCCTTCCTGCCAGCGGAAGGTTAGGCCTTAGGGGAGGAGCTGAAAGACCCAAGTGTCTGCTGTGGACAAGGGAGAGCCACAGTTCCAGGAGTCCCTCATCCAAGCTGGAGGAACAGCCGTGGAGCACAAAGTGTGAGTCACAATGTGTGATCACGTGTCTGACAGTGAGGGAGAAACAATGAGTCACAGCCATTACATGTGATTGTCAGATGTATAACACAGCCATTACATATGATTGTCAGATGCATAACACGGCCATTACATATGATTGTCAGATGTATAACACAGCCATTACGTATGATGGTCTGATGTAAAACACAGCCATTATGTATGATGGCACCTTCTCCATGTTACACACAGGAGAGATGTACCTCTCTCCATGTTACATATGGTCTAGGTATGTCAGTGACAAATACGTCGAGAAGTTTCCACAGTGTAGAAGGTACAGAGCCTTTGCCAACACAAAGTGACCCCTTCCACAGGGCAGAGCAGGGGTCTGTGGTCAGTGGGGCAGGACTGAGGTTGGGTTCCGCTCTCAGGGATCAGAGGGATGACCAGTGTCCCTCTTGAGAAGCTGTGGCTTCTCCATCTTTAGGGATCTGTTTGTGAGTCAAACAGAACACACCCTCAGGAAAACCCACCTCATTCGCATTCTGTAAGAATTAGTAAAAAGAAGGGGCTGGAGAGATAGCTCAGCAGGGGGATACTTGTTGTGCAGGGTCCTGGTTTGACCTTTAGCACTACATATGGTCTCCCGAGCCTCACCAGGAGTGACCCCCCGAGTGCAAGCTAGGAGTAACCCCTGGACACCACCAGTATGGCCCCTAAACAAAGTCAAACAAGAGTTCTAATAACTTCAATGTCTGTATATGGTGGTGCAAGGCACACTTTTTTAACTGATGAAAATTAAATTAGTTATCACATACTGGGCTTCATTGAATTTTTTAAGGAATGGGGAAAATAATTAAAAATCATAAGCAAGCTAAAATAACAGCTATTGAAAGTTGTAATAAATTAAAATAAAAGAAGAAAGTAATAATACACGAGACACAGAAGCAGAGGATGTGGCATGCCTGAGTTACCTGAGCAATTTTGCTTTTGTCTTGATATAGGTTATTAGGATGAAAGTCTATCTCAGGGGAGCAGGACAAGTTTTCAGAAATACTGTATTTGGATAGGTCACATTCAATTTTCTCTGTATGAAGGAAACAAGTAGAAAGTTTTTATTTGATCACCGGTTCTTTTCCCAGCATGCACTTTCCAGTTTTCTCTTTCTACCCAATTTGAAAGATCTGCAATTTGAAGGACAAGTTTACTCTCTGCTGTATCATGTAAACTATGATGACTCCTTGGGCCCGTCTAGGAGTGTCAGACCAAGAGCTCTTCAGCGGGCCAACCTCTATCAGTACCAGAGTGCAGGGCTCGGCGCACTGGAGGCGCCATTGCTCAGTTTTACTGGTGGAAGATCAGGTTTTGGGGGTGTAAGGGTTGGGGCTTGCAAAGAACGGGAAGTGGTCCCTCAAGAAAGCCAATAATATTCTCTCTGGGTGCAGATGTCTTAACAAGTCCCAGAAAGGGGTGTGGGCTTTCAAAGGTTTTATTATCAATACCTTTTATGGATATAAAAAAGATCAATAGGAGACATGCCCTGGACGTACAATTGGGTTCATTTTTAAGTATGCAGGCAAGAGAGGCTTTGAAGCACCGAGTTTTATTATGATTTTGTTGATGGGAAAAAAGAAATCCCGACCCTTGTGGAATGATTTTTTCAAGGTTGTGGTTTCTTTCTGTCATTTGGTTTTAAATGGCAGTTCCTGAGACCCAGTGGCAACAGCTGTCCTGACTGCTTTGGTTTCCTGGGTTGTGTCTTCTGCTTGGGAAGGCCTTGGGCCCTCCCCATGCTGTGCCTAGACCATCGTGTGGGTCGTCAGCTCAGCAGCGACATGTCCACCTGCTCCCTGCTTACAGGAACCCGCGCCATGTCTTAGCTGAAGTCAAGTGATTATAGCTAAAAATGAGATTCTTATGTGGTGGGATTTTAATATGTAATATAGAAAATTAAGCGCTTGCTCCTGGAGGCCCAATCTGTTACTGTGAAAGTTATTTGGGAATAGTTTGTTCCTTTCCGGCCTTGGGGTGTGTTTGGGCCACAGCTGGGGAGCAGCATTCATTTTGTCTTGGGCTGATTTATTCCAGTCATTGAAGTAGAGGTCTGAGTAATCTACTGGACTACAAGAGGGGCAGACTGTGGCCTTTTTTTAAAGTCCCATTAGTAAACCTCCTGGTCTCTGTCTGTCCCTAGATGATACACCCGGCATCCTTTGAAGCAGAGTACTTTACATGGTCTTGAACATCCATGGCTCATGGTTTTGATTATCTAAAAATATCTTTGAAAATGATGAAAATCCAGAGACACAGAAATTACAGACCCTTCTTTGAACCCACGGACAGAGCACAAAGATAAGCACCTCAGCCTGCCCAGGGCCGACGGTGACTGTGTCCCGGGACCCACAGACAGCACGAGGACAAGCACCTCAGCCTGCCATGTCCTTACCCTTCTGACACCTGCCGATGCAGAGGAGGTGGCAGAGCCCGAGGGAAGCCTGCTGCCTCACTGGGAGGGTCGGGTGGAAGCACAGGAGAGCCAGCTCTGCCGCGAGGACCCCAAGACACGGGGCATCAATACCAACCTGGTGGAATAAGGAAGGAGGAAAATGCATTTGCTTTAGCGACATGGGGTGACTGTCTGTGTCCGACCTCGGTTCAGAGGCCAGCACCAACAGGAGCAGCAGAGTCAGCGTCCGTAGACTCTGGGCATGAGCCTCTCTGGGACTGACGTCCTGGCTTTCCTCTAGGGCTCTACCTGGTCTTCATTGTGGGGGACCAACGGGGCAGTGTCTGTGAGGAGGAACAGGCTAAATGCAGAGCAGGAAGAGGGATTTTCTCAGGACTTTTATCACCACTTTGAGGAAAAGTGCTCAGGTTTCACCTGCCAATGGACTTGTGTTCCTGCAGAATCCAGTGTGTGTGTGTAGAGGAGGGAGACTACACAGAATGTTCCATGAGAACCTCCACCCATGTGCATTTGGCCAAGAATATACCCCAGATCTGTGCTCAGGGAGCACTCCAGCTCTGTGCTCAGGAAGCACCTGGCTCTGTGCTCAGGGAGCACTCTTGGCCTTGAGCTCAGGGAGCACTCTTGGCTCTTTGCTCAAGGAGCACTCCAGTTCTCTGCTCGAGAATCATTATTAGGCCAGAGCGATAGTTCAGTGGGTAGGGCATTTGCCTTGAATGCGGCCGGCCCATGCCGCCGAGTTTGATCTCCAGCATCCCATATGGTCCCCGAGCACTGCCAGGGAGTAATTCCTGAGTGCAGAGCCAGGAGAAACCCCTGAGCATTGCCGGGTGTGACCCAAAAAAGCAAAAAAAAAAAAAGAATCATTCTTGACTCTGTGTTCAGGGGGTCACTCTTGATTCTCTGCTCAGGGACCACTCTTAACAGTGCTTGGGAAATCATATGCTGTGTCAGGAATTGAACCCAGACTGGCTGCATCAAAACAAGAGTCTTACAACTAGAAGAAAATATAAACATATGGGACTACATGAAACTGAAGAGCTTCTGCACCTAGAAAGAAACAGTGACCAAGATAGAAAGACAGTCCACAGAATGGGAAAAAATATTCACCCAATACCCATCTGATAAGGGGTTAATATCCAGGATATATCAGGCACTGGTATAGCTATATAAGAAAAAAACAGCCAACCCCAATTAGAAAATGGGGAGAAGAGATGAACAGAAACTTTGACAAGGAAGAAATCCTAATGGCCAAAAGGCATATGAAAAAATGCTCATCATCACTAATTATCAGAGAGATGCAAATCAAAACAACAATGAGATATCACCTCACACCACAGAGAATGGCCCATATCCAAAAGGCTAAAAGCAACAATTGCTGGTGTGGATGCGGGAAAAGGGGACTCTCATACATTGTTGGTGGGAATGTCTACTTGTACAACCTTTCTGGAGAACAATATGGACATTCCTCCAAAGACTAGAAATTGAGCTCCCCTTTGACCCAGCCATACCACTCCTGGGAAGCCAAAAACATACAGTGGAAACACAATCCTCACTTTTATTTTCATAGCAGCACTATTCACAGTAGCCAGAACCTGGAAACAACCAGTATGCCCGAGAACTGATGACTGGACAAAGAAACTGTGGTACATCTACACAATGGAATACTACGCAGCTGTCAGGAAAAATGAAGTTATGAGATTTGCCTATAAATGGATGGACATGGAAAGAATCATGTTGAGTGAAATTAGTCAGAAGGAAAGAGAGAGACATAGAATGACTGCATTTATTTGCATGACATAAATATACCAGGTGATCTTACCAAAAGTGGAAATTACCACAAGCGCGTGGGAGTCAGAGGTTAGGTAAGATAGAGAAGGGAACATGTGTGAATAAATGTCAAAAGGTCTGATACCAACATAGAACTGAGCATTAAATAAAGGCAAAAAAAATGCAAACATTGGCTTCTAAGTGTACGTAGTGCAACCCACAATGTGTAGGAGAAGGAAGAGAGACAGAGGGAGAGAGAGAGGAGATAAAAAACCTGCCATTTAGGCAGGACGTGGGAGGGGGAGGGAATTGGGGACATGGGTGGTGGGTGATGGGCACTGGTGGAGGGCGGGGTGATGAAACACTGTGTGACCGAAACCTCCAAACGTGAACAACGTTGTAATTGTATATCTCATGGTGGTATAATAAAATGTTAAAAAAAAACTGAGAGGCTTGCCTTTGTCCTCTCTCTCCTTGCCCCTTGATCACTTGATCACTTGGCATCCCGTTATTCATAGATTTGTTCGAGCGGGCACCAGTAATGTTTCCATTTGACACTCTCATGTGCCAGTGTAGCCCAATAGCATCTGCTTGCTTCAGGAATATGAAGAGCCTCAAATAATTTGTTCAGGGTCTTGACGAAGAAATCTGACCATCTTGTAGGTGGGTGGCCACGTGATCTTTTGACATCCCGTGGGATCCGGTCGGTAATGGCTCTAGTCCAGCGGTTGTCTCCAAATTGCATTACATGTCCAGCCCATCTGATTTTCGACGCTTTGGCAAACGAGACAATGTCCCTACTCTGGATAGTCAATGGAGGTCGGAACTCCAGATTCCTTCTCTCACTTGAGTGAGGCATGATATTCCAAGCATGCTCTTTCGGTTCCTCTTTGGGAGACCCGAATAATGTTCTCATCCTGATTTCATAGGGCCCAGGTCTTGAGGCGTATGTCAATGCAGAGAGAATTGTGGAGTTGAAGAGACGTGCCTGGAGCCAGAGGTTCTTTGTCCTTTTAGCTATTTCTTTGATGCCTTTGAAGACGTTTCACGCTACTCTCTTCCTCCTGCACAGCTCAGGTTTTAGGTCATTCATCATGTTGAGTTCTCGACCTAGGTACACATAACTGCTACATTCAGAGATGTTTGTTCCATTGAGAGTGAAAGGGGCATTGTTTTTGTTGAGATTCTGTTGTAGACCTATCTTTCCACATTCTCGGTCGAAGTCAGCCAGCATTTGTCCACTTGGCTAATGTTTGGTGTTATTAGAACAATGTCATCAGCGAAGTTGATGTGGTGTAGCGAAGGAGGTGGTGTAGTTGCAGACCATCTAGCTTCACTACCATTCCTTCCCATTGTAATTGTCACATGACGTTCTTGACGGTGGCGCTGAAGAGTTTTGGTGAAATGGTATCACCCTGCCGAACCCCTCTTCTGACATCAATGATCACTTCCTTGTAGAATGGTGAGGTCCTGGTGGTGAATCCATAATACAGCTCATGAAGGATCTTGATGTATTGGGTTTGAATGTCCTGTTTGGCTAGGGGCTTCAATGACCGCTTCAGTCTCAACAGAATCAAAGGCTTTCTTTTAAATCAATGAATGTGAGACAGATCGGCATCTTGAACTCCCTACAAATCTCAGTGAGCCTGGTTACCATGGGATATGGTCGATTGTGCTGAATTCGTTTTGGAAGCCAGTTTTCTAGCATGGTTGTTCTGCCAATCCTGTTCAGGATGACTCGAGTGAACAGCTTGTAGATGACAGACAACAGGCAGATCGGGCCATAGTTGCCAATGTCGTGGATGTCTCCCTTCTTGGACAGTAGAACAATGCTGCACCATTGTTCCGGCCCCAGGAGTGCCATTTTTGACAGTTTTATCTCATATATGTCCCAAGCCTGCCACTTATTTCGTGGACTTAGCCCTTGTTTGAAGACATTCTTTTTAGTTTGTTTGTTTTGGGGGCCTCACACCAAGTGATGCTCAGGGGTCACTCCTGGCTCTGCTCTCAGGAATTAGTCCTTGCAGTACTTGCAATGACCATTTGGGATTCCGGGATTGAACCCGGGTCAGCTGCGCAAGACACCGTCCTCTCTCTGTCTCTGCCTCTGTCTCTCTGTCTCTGTCTCTGTCTCTATCTGTCTCTCTCAGGCACCTCAGACATGGTTTCTGACAGGCCGACCACTCCTGTCCACTCCCTGTCTAGGATAGGTTCTGGAGGAAGCTGGCACATGGCAGCGGCAGTGCAACCTCGAGGACCCGGCAGAACCAAGCCTTCTTGGGCCTCCCTGGGAGCCCTCAATGGTGGCTGACACCTGCTGATGCCCCTGGGCCTGTCCATGTTTACCCTCTGTGGGGTGGAGGCTAAGTGGGAGGATTCACAGAGTCACATAGTTTTTTTGTTTTATCAGATTACTGGGGAGGCTGGGGGATGGGGAGAGAAAGAATCGGGACAGTGGTCAGCGATAGAGGAAGGTAGGTGTGTGGGGGGGCAGCTGCTGCTGGGCCCTTACCTGCAGGCCTCAGTGTGCAGTAATGTTAGGATGGAAAATAGAAACACACAAACAGACCTAGACCAAGCAAGGGTGGGCATGCAGCGGGGTGGTGGCCAGCCTGTCTGCTGGGACTCACGTGCCCGGCGGCCTGCTTGGAGGCGAAGTGGAGCACCCTGCTGATGATGACCATGACCCCCTCCTGATGGCAGCTGTCGTCTGTGCACATCCACATGATCATTTCCTGGGAAGAGTCCAAGCGCCACCGCAGCTCTGGCCTCATCCACAGAGTGCAGGGGGACATGGCCTCCACCTGCAATCTGCCAGTCACCCACTCCTCTCTGCTCCCCCTGTGGGCCACCATGGTGGGCACTCAAGGACCTCCAGAGCTGCACCTAGCCATGCTCAGGGGACCATTTGGGGTTGGGGATTCATTCTGGGTGGGCTACGTGCACGGCAGGTGTCTTAACCACTGCACCATCTCTCTGGCCCCTCCTCCACTACTTTGCCTTCTCCCAGGTCTCCCTCGCCCGTCCTTCCCAGGTGACACACCCGTCCCCGCCATCCCAGCAAAGGGAAGTGGTTTCCTCTGGGGTTCTGTCACCCATCATAGTGGTAGGTGGTAGGTGTTGCTGTGGCCAGCGGGAGGGGAGGGCAGCCAGGCTCAGAGAGATCAAACAAAGGCTCTCCTGCTTGTCCTTTACCTTTATGATCTGCAGCTTGTAGAGGTCTTTTGACACTAGGATCAGGAGTATGTCTTCAAAGACGTCTAAAGTCATCTGATATAAATTCTTAAAAAAAAAAGTAAGGCTGCACTCTCTGTCCGCAACCTACATACTGGAGTAAAGGTCTCTCTCTCTCTCTCTCTCTCTCTCTCTCTCTCTCTCTCTCTCTCTCTCCATTCTGTTCTCGAGCCTCCAGGAAATTGAAGGAGCAGATAAGAGAGGAACTTGTGGAATACCCCTGAATTCATGACTTCTCTCCTCGGGCGGGACAAGTGCACTGAGCAGAGGTGAGGCGGGGGTCCAGTGGGGGCTCCACGAGCTCTTCCTGCCCCATCTCACCCCACCCCATCTCTACAGAACTGTTTGTTCTCAGGTGGCTGGAGCAGTTTGTGGCACGATGGGTGGGTGACTGCACAGGAAGCTTGGGGACCAGGGGAGAGCTGGGCCCTGCCAGGTTGGATTCTGTGTGTGCGGAATGTAGGCTAAGCCTGGGGGCTGGTGGGGGGTCGGCAGGGCCCCCCTCTGTGACTGACCATCACATCCTCCTTGTCTTCCTTGGTGGTTATGGTTTCCTCCAGCTCCAGATTTGACTTGGAGAAGACATCTTGAAAGGAGGATTTGATGAGCTTTAGCTGCTGCTCATATTGCTGGAACGGGTCCATGAAGCTGCAAGAGCACAGGGGTCTTGGGGGGGCAGTGACCGGGCCGTAGTGCCCTGCTCTCCTTCCCCCCTCTCTCACCCATTTCTCTTTATATCCCATCTCTTTCTCCTTTCTCCCTCTCTTTCTCCTCTCTCCTCTCTTTGTCTCCTCTCTCCTTTCTTTTCTCTCTCTCCTCTCTCTCCTCTCTCCTCTTCCCTTCTCTCTCAGAGAGAGAACAGTTGTTCTCTAGGGATGTTCTGTACACCCCTATGTTCACCCAAGTGAACATAGGGGCATACAGAGAAATGGGACCCCAGGAGAGGTGCCCAGAGGAAATGCAGCTCAGTAAATTGCAGGTGCAGCCAGGCTGATGGTTTGGCCATTCACTGGATTTTCCGGTGGTGGATGAAGAAAGACCCCCAAGAAAGACATGACAGCAGCTGAGTTTGGACAGGGGGAACACACATGCGTTAAACATGTAGCAAGCATGATTCTTTCAGAAACCCAATGGTGTTTTCAAGAGGGCGAAGTAAGAGAGCAAGGGGGTTTCTCCCTACCTGGAGTTCACAGACATGATTGTCGCTGATTGCTGAGGAGGTTCGAGTAAATGTCCCGGAGTCTTCCTACTGTCTGCGCCTGAAGGTGCCAGGAGCCAGAAAAGCATCAGTCACTGCAGGTCTGGGCGATGCTCCCTCACGGACAAGTTCTCTCCAACGAACTGTGCTGACTGCAATGCAGCCCGCGGCCCAGAGGCGAGTCAACATGCCACAGACATTTAATTTAAATCTGCTTTTTTCTGATGGTGGGAAGCACTGGCAGTGCTTAGGGCATACTCTGTGTTCAGGAATCACTCCTGGCAGTGCTCAGGGAACTGTAGGGGTGCTGGGAACCTGGGTCGACATGTGTGCAAGGGAAGACGTTCTCCCTGCTTTCCTGTCTCTGCTTCAGCTTTTCATTTCTGTTCAGAAGAAGGCCCAGGCTCCAGGGCTCCCCCAAATGTGTCTCCTCTGGGGAAGCTTAATCCGGAACCACTTGGGGGCAGGTTCTGTTCTCTGGATGGTCCAGAACCTGCCCAGTAGCGGGTGCTGCAGCCTACCCTGGAAGGCCCTGAATGCGAGGGACTCCCTAGAGGCTTCCTGAAGACCCTCCCTGGAGGGAGGGAGACAGAGAGGGGCTGAGAGGGTGGTCACTAAACGTGCGCCTGAGCACAGATGTCTCAGGACACAGCCCAGCCTGTGCGTGTAAGGTGTGTGTGTGTGTGTGTGTGTGTGTGTGTATGGGTGTGGCTAAGGGCACACACGTTTCAGACAGAGTCACTATGAAAATACCCACAGTGCAGCACGGAGAGATTTGCAAATCTAACGAGAATAGGTGGGTGGGAGAATCCTGAACCATCCCCGGGCTTAACCCAGGGCTGTTTTTCCACCATGCCGGCCGGAGAAGCCCACCCTCCTCCTCTCATAATGATATAACTCAAAGCAAATATTTATGATACAATTCAAATTCTACTACATGTCACAACTTTTTTAGGGGAGGCTCCCCGTCATGCTCAGGGACTGTCTGGCTCTGTGTTCAGAAGTGAGCCCTGGCAGGATTGTGGGGGGCCAGGTGTGGTGCTCCATCAGCCTGGGCTCTCCAGTGTGCCAGGAGAGAACCTGAACCCCTGAACTGTCTCTGCTAATCCATGGCCGTTCCTGAACCTTGGAATTGTCTCTGCTGTCCACGGCTGCCCCTGAACCCCCTGAATGTCTCTGCCATCCTGTAGTGATTTTTGTAAAACTTTTTTTTAAACTCTAGAATAAGTTTTGACTGGATAAAAGTTTGGGTGATAAGTCCAGTGCCTACTCAATAGGTCTGTCCTGCTCCCCTGTGTTAACGCCTCATGAAAACACTGGCAGTTGTCAAATGCACGGTATTAGCATGGTGCTGTTTTATTGAACAAATCTCAGCTCATTATTTTTTGCAAACTGGTGAGACCAGGCATTGGTGAGTACCACGTATACTTGGTTTAGATGGTCTCAAATTTATGTCCGTGTTCAAGATTCTGCTGGCTGAAGCGACATGGAGGAAGGTAGAACCAACGATTGGAACCAAATCCAATAGAGATAAACCGATGATTGAAGGTTGGTGAGAACATTAAGAGATAAACCAGATGGTTGAAGGTTGGTGAGAGTATTAAGAGTGACCTTCTAGGAAAGCTAATTCTCTTGGCTCTGTGGCTTTATCCATGAGCATCCTGAAGACAAAGACAGGAAGGAGGACTGACTCAACTGACGTCTGGGCAACAAGAGTGAAAGTACTTACTTGAGAGCTTTTTTCCTCCATTTTTGAAGAGGCAAAGGATGAAGTGAAGTCGAGAGTCGTAACTTCACCAGTCAAACTTCTCTAAACAATCATCCACGGGGTGGGGGTATGGGATCCTTCTGGAGGGCCTTTTGGGGAGTTGTTCCCTGCTGTGGCAACTCTAGGAGGGCCCTTTTGGGAGGTCATTCCCTGCCATGGCAACCCTAGATTTCAGAGGCTCCATCAATTCTGGAATGGATGTACTTGTTCCCTAGAATGGCTGCAGACCCCACCCATCACTAAACTACACAGACTGGGCCAGACAATCTCTGATCCCCATTATAAGCCCTGAGTGGGAGTTTTGCTGGTCAGCAGAAGATTTCTGAAGATAGAGTTTTAAATGCATTCTACCTCACAATCATTATGTTTAGAGTTTTGCAACTATCAGCATGTCCATTTCAAAATATTTTGTTAATCTCTACTCTCCCCCACCCAAAGCCCTGTACCCTTTAGCATTTAATCTCTGTCTTCCTCCCTGCCCCACCCTGGCACCCAGGAGACCCCATACATTTTTCCATTACCTTTCGATTTACCTAGCCAGGGCATTTCTCATAAATGGAATCCTGCCTTAGAGGGACAGGCTTTACTCACTTAGCATGGGGCACTTCCTATGTATGGGCCCTTCTTCTTTCCTTCATGTGACCGAACAGTGGGGATTGAAGATGTATTTTTACTTCATCAGTTCACTCGATTTATCATTGTTTATTAGTTTTTGTCCGGTAAGTCCAACACCTGGTTCCCCCACATCTGTTGGTGGCCCTAATTTCCTTGCGGCACAACCTTTGAAATGGGAGTGTTCAGTCCTGCTGTCTGACTGTTTTGAAAGCCCTCCTGCCCCCGGAGTTTATGGTGGAGAGTTTTTTTTTTACAGGGGTGGGACCTTTTTTAGACCAAGGCTGTGAAGTCGGCTGTATCTCTGTGCCCTCTGCGCTGTTCACAGATGTTCACATGTGATCAGATTCCCTTCGTGTCTTTGCTTGACAATCTCCCAGTTTTGCCAAGGGACTTTGCAGTGAAGTGTCCTCTGCCACCCCCTGGCACTTCTGCCTCTCTGCTGGCTTTGCCCGGCACATCTGGAAGCTGTATTGGGGCCATTTAGATGCTCGGGAGCAGCCAGAGGTGCTCAGCACCCCCAGGGGTGTCTCATCCCCTTCTTCTCTTTCCATGTGCTTTTCTCAGTCTCTTGTCGGCCCCAGCGTGGCTCTGCACCTGGGGCTGCTGCCATAGCCAGCGGGTTGTCAGCTGTGCTGGGCAGGCAGGAAGGAGCTTCAGGTTGGTGAAATGAAGACAGTTCTGGAACAGAGCTTTCTTGGGCAGACAAGTCCAGTTGTCTTGTTTCTGTGGAGGATTTGAGCGCGCGGTGTGTGTGTGTGTGTGTGTGTGTGTTGAGGTTTCACAACTTTTGTTGTTTTGAAATGTGGTGCTGTCAGCTGTTTTCTTTGCTAATTGGTTCTTAGGATGATTACAAGCCTTTGGTGAACCCCAGGTCCTGAGAAGTCTGATCTCAACAAATTTGTCAGTGTTCTTGAGGAAAGAGGTTTGTAGATTCCTCTTCCATGGTAAAAATCCATGCGGAGTCATTTTGAGTAAGAGAGAAAGCAAACCAATCCCTATCTCTTCATTTAATGGGCCTCAGCAGCTAAAACAATGGACTAAGACGACAGATTTCTCCATGGAGAGCTATAACAATAAACATGCAAAAATGACACTTAGAGTATAGAAGCATTTATAAAATCCAAGAAAAAAGAGAATAGTATTTTTGAAGGGTGTACATGTAGAGAGAAAATGTTTTTAGCAGACATGGCCTGCATGGATTAATACCATTCATGTGCTTAACACTGATGAAGAATGAAAGAAAAAATAAGAACCATTTTTTTTTCTGTAATCATCTCTTTAGTTTATCAAAGGAAATGTGGTTATATGAGTGTTTCTTATGCTTCTCTTGATTCAAAACTTACAAAAGAAAGAAGGAAAAAGTAAGAAGGGATTAGGTTCTTCTCTTCTTTGGAAATTTAGTTGACACCGTTCAGTTAAAAAAAAATTGTATGGGGTGGGAAGGGGAAGAGAAGACAGAGTAAGATAAATAACTGCCCGACCACTAATGGGCTATTATGAAATGGCTTTGAAACGGCTTTCAAATCTGAAATATCAAATTCTGGTTTATTTTGCTTTTTAAAATAATCACATATTTGAGCCAGACAGGATAGATAGTGTGGGAGAAATGATCATTAGAGCCTTCCTATACTGAATCGGGTCTTCTTTCTCTGAATCACCTGATGAAAAGGAGCTTTTTTGGTTTGCTTTTGATCCACTTCTGGCTCTGTGCCCAAGGATCACTTCTGGCAGGGCTTGGAGGCACCAATGGGACGCTGTGATCAAACCTGGGTTGGCTGTGTGCAAGACCACTCACCGCCTTATCTGCTGTGCTCTCTCTGGCCTCAGGACAGGACACTTTGCTTTTGTTGTTTTTGTGACACAGCCGGCAGCGCTCGAGGCTTCCTCCCGGTTCCGTGCTCAGGGGTTGCTCCTGGTGGGACTCAGGGGACTATATGGGGTGCTGGGGATTGTACCCTGGTCGCCCATGTGCAAGGCAAGCGCCTAACTCCCAGTGCTTAGAATATCTTTGGGGTCTCCAAAGGGAACTTTTGGAAATTTGCAATTACAACCACTTGGAACGACTCAGTGCTCGCCATCTAGAGATCTTTCTCTTTCATACTCTGTCAGTGACTGTGGCAGCACAGATTTCCCTCTGCCGTGGACGTAGAACAAAAATGACCTCACATGGAGCCAGATCGAGAGCACAGCGGGTAGGGTGTTCGCCTTGCACGCGCCAACCTGGGTTCAGTCCCCGACATCCCATATGGCCCCCCACGAAGACTGTCACTGTATTACTGTCTTCCCGTTCATCATCGATTTGCTCGAGCGGGCACCAGTAACATCTCCATATGTCCTGTCTCATGCTAGTAGAGCCCAAGGGCATCTGCTTGCTCCAGGAACATAAAGAGCCTCAATCCATTCCAGAATGAGGTCTATAATTGTTACTGGTATTTGGCATATCAAATACAACACGGGTAGCTTGCCAGGCTCTGCCGTGCAGGTAGCATACTCTTGTAGTCATCTCTAAGTCCAGCATTTATTGATGAACCATGCGGCCGCAAGTGGCCGCGGCGAGCCGGCTGTGATAGGCTGATCTGCTGGGTGGAGTTCTGACAAGAGAGAAGTCCGGATGTGGAAAATGGAGGCCCTCATGGAGTGGAGGGTCGTCTGGCTTGTTGCAAGGCTCTGCTGGGGTGGCGGGCCAGGGCTAGAACCCGCCATCCCTCCTGGGCGCCTTGTGAGTGGCTGGGCACAGGGAGAGCAAGTAGCAGTGTCCCCCGAACACTGCCAGGAGTAATTCCTGAGTGCAGAGCCAGGAGTAACCCCTGAGCATTACCGGGTGTGACTCAAAAAGCAAAAAACAAACAAACAAACAAACAAACAAACAAACAAAAAAAACCCAAATGGCCTCACATTTGACAGGGTGGGCCCAAACAGTGCTGTCGTTACCATATTTAACCACTAGGGGTCACTAGAGAAAAGGCTTGAGGCACTGGGCTGCGGGGCTGTGAGGGAAATCCACCAGGTTACCGGACTCCACCTTCCCTTCACTCCCTGTCCTGTTATCTGTGTACACTGTGCACGCACTGGAGTTCGGTCAGCTTGGAACAGAGAAGTCACAGAATGAGCTCACAATGCAATGTTGTGTTTCTCGCATGCGCCTTTCTTCTGCACTCAGCAGACTGGATTCTGATATATTTGTTACTCCAGCACAGACGGCACCTGTGTCTGTTTCTATAAAGTCTGGCTGATGCAGGTGGACCCCAGAGGCTTATGTGAGGCCGGAAGGGAGAGAGATGGTCACTTTCTCCCCAGCTGCCTCTGCCATCCGGACCCGCTGGGCAGGCTTAAGACTCTGTGATGAGCCCCTGCACAGCGTGGGCCTGAGCCCCACCAGCACCACGAGGTGGCCTTCAAGCCACACCTGAAGCCTGTTTGATCTCTAGGCACGGGAGTTGATTCCCACCACCCGAGATTTCTCGGGGAGCCACGGACTCAAGATGGAGCGAGGAATTGCTCTTTGCAGGATAGGAAAGTTAGTCCTAGGCCTTACCCAGGGTTTCCTCAGGGTTCTTGTTTTCCTCGCAGAAAAAGAATTTTTAGGAATCAACGAGCAGTGAAGTAAAACAGAGTACACATCTCAGGAGGGAGATGCGGGCTGCTCCAGAGGCAGAGAGCGAGCAAGCCCTCATTGATTTCCAAAGAGGGGTTTTATCCCTTTGGGTTGGAATGCTTTGAATCTTCTTCTGGGTCATCAAAGTTGATGAGGGGTTAAGGGCTGTGCAGAAGAAGGTGGACCCAGCTTCCTCAGGGCTTATTGTTGATTAATGGGTCCTATCAAGTCTTCTTTCCTGGTTCCAAAAGGTGACAGCCTAATGGGAACAGTTCACTGCCATGCAGGGCCCCCCCTCCTGTCTGCCTGCCTGCATCATGGTGAAAAGGGGGCTTGGAAAGAATGGAAGGAGCCAGGGGGCAGCAGGGAAAGGGGGGAGGGTTGTCTCCCTTCATGACCCAGAGACTGCCCCCACCTTCCACCCAGGGCAACAAACTATCAAATGTTGGACATTTCTCTCTCCATGTGATCTTCCGCCAAGACTTTCAAGGTCTCTCTTGTTGCAAGGGAACTGATGAAATAAAGTCATACTTCAGGGTAGAAAAAAAGTATCCTTTTAGTTCACTGTATCACTGTCTTCCCTTTCATCATCGATTTGCTTGAGCAGGCACCAGTAACATCTCCATATGACCTGTCTCATGAAAGTAGAGCCAAAGGGCACCTGCTTGCTCCAGGAACATAAAGAGCCTCAAACCATTCCATCAGGTCATGGGAATGAGGTCTATAATTGTTACTGGTATCTGGCATATCAAATACGACACGGGTAGCTTGCCAGGCTCTGCCTTTGGGTAGCATACTCTTGTAGTCATCTCAAAATCCAGCATTTATTGATGAACAGCAAATGGCTGTGCGAGCCAGGCTGTGATAGGCTGGTGGAGTTCTGATGAGGGGGAAGGCCGGGTGTGGAAAATGGAGGCCCTCATGGAATGGGGGGTCGTCTGGCTTTAGTTGGTCTTTTATTTTTCCCCTTTTCACACTAGTGCCTGAAAAAAAATAAAAAGAAAGGAAGATTGGATTGAGTGTTAATGAGAGTTCTCTGTAGGTGGGGGTCACAGAGATGAGACTTCAGGAACTAAATGTATATTCATTGATCACTTGATCACTTGAATCCCGTTATTTATCGATTTGCTCGAGCGGGCACCGTAACATTTCCACTGGACCCTATCACGTGCCAATGTAGCCCAATGGCATCTGGTTGATTCAGAAATATGAAGAGCCTCAAACCATTCCTTCAGGGTCTTGACGAAGAAGTCTGATCATCTTGTAGGTGGGCGGTCACGTGGTCTTTTGACATCCCGTGGGATCCAGTCCGTAACAGCTCTAGTCCAGCAGTCTCCAAATCGCATTATAATCAGCCCATCTGATTTTCGATGCCTTGGCAAACGAGACAGCATCCCACATTCTGGAATAGTGACGGAGGTCGGAACTCCGGATTCCTTCTCTCATTTGAGTTCTTGATATTCCAAGCATAGCTCTTTCAATTCCTCTCCGGGAGACCCGAATAGCATTCTCATCCTGCTTTCATAGGGACCAGGTCTCTGAGGTGTATGTTAATGCAGGGAGAACGGTGGAGTCAAAGAGATGTGCCCAGAGCCGGAGGTTCTTTGTCCTTTTAGTTATTTCTTCAATGCCTTTGAAGGCATCTATTCCATGCTGCTCTCTTCCTCCTGCGCAGCTCAGGTTTTAGGTCATTCATCATGTTGACCTCTCAACCTAGGTACACATAACTGCTGCATTCAGAGATGTCTGTTTCATTGAGAGTGAATGGGGCCTTTGGAACTAGTTCATATTTCATGAACATAGTTTTCTTCAGATTCAGCTGTAGACCTATCTTTCCACATTCTTGGCCAAAGTCAGCCAGCATTTGTGCACTTGGCTAATGTTTGGTGTTATTAGAACGATGTCATCAGCGAAGCGGAGGTGGTGTAGTTGCCGACCATCTATCTTCACTCCCCTTCCTTCCCATTCTAATTGTCGCATGATGTTCTCGAGGGTGGCGCTGAAGAGTTTTGGTGAAATGATATCACCCTGCCGAACCCCTCTTTTGACATAAATGATCACTTCCTTGTAGAATGGTGAGAACCTGGTGGTGAATTTGTAATACAGCTCACGAAGGATCTTGATGTATTGGGTTTGAATGCCCTGTTTGGCTAGGGCTTCGATGACCACTTCAGTCTCCACAGAATCAAAGGCTTTCTTTAAATTAATGAATGTGAGACAGAGCGGCATCTTGTACTCCCTACAAACCTCAGTGAGCTTGGTTACCGTGTGGATATGGTCGATTGTGCTGAATCCTTTCCAGAAGCCAGCTTGCTCGCATGGTTGTCCTTCATCTAGTGTTCTGCCAATCCTGCTCAGGATGACTAGAGTGAACAGCTTGTAGATGACGGACAACAGGCAGATTGGGCGATAGTTGCCTATGTTGTGAATGTCTCCCTTCTTGAACAGTAGAATTGTCCTGCTGGTTTTCCATTGGGAGGGCACCTTGCATTCGGACAGGTAGCGTGTGAAGAGCCAAGCTAGTGTATTGATGAGTACTGATGGCAGATTCTCAGGTGTTCGGGTCTGACTTTGTCTGGGACTGGTGCTGTTCCCTTCTTTACCAATGAAATGGCATGTTGGATTTCAGAAGGGAGAACTTCTGAAAGGGAGAACTATCTGAGTTCATCATGTCCACCAAGACCATTCATGGGAACTCACAGTTCCAGAAGGCTGAAGTGAAACATTGGACATGGGAATCTCCTGGTGGACAGTTCCACAATGAAATTGACCACATCATCTTCAATTGACAGTTTTGTCTGACCGATGTTGCTGTCATCCCCAAATTCCAAACAGGATCGGACCACTGTCTCCTTTGTGCAAAAATTCTACTTTGCGCAATGGGGGAGAAAAGGCTGCAAAGTTTAAGAAGAGAACTCCCAGAACGACCACCAACTGGGAACTCTTTGGCACCATTGCAGCAACATGGGAAGATACCATCATTGACGACATTGATGAAGAATACAACCGACTGGTTCAGCACCTCCATGATTGTGCAAAGAATGCTGAGAGAGAGAAAGACAAAAGGACGCCTGTCTTCAGAAGCTCTGGAGCTCATTCTCCAATGTGGCAAGGTGCGAGCCTCAGGTGACCAAATGCTAATGTCCAAGCTTGCAAAGCGGTGCAGAGAAGTGATAAAGGAAGACCTCAAAGACAGAAGAGCAGAAATACTGGAAGATGCAGCAGAAGCTGGGAAAAGCATTCACACCGCCCGCCTGTCCTTCGCCAACTATAAGACCAAGATGACTGCCCTCCGACGCCCTGATGGATCTATCACATCTTCCAGAAAGGCAATGGAGAAGATTGTCCATGACTTTTACTCAGATCTCTTTGATAGCCATGTCCACCTGCCCGCATACCAAATTCCACAGGATGGATATGTCATTCCCAATGTTCTCCCTTCTGAAATCCGACATGCCATTTCATCGGTATATTCATTATTTTTAATAATAATCACCAGTCCAGTCAGAGGGACAGCAGCTCATCTTGGAAGCTGACAGATTACAAACTGATCCCAACTCTCTTATATACCCACAGTGTCAAAGGACAACACAAATTACAGCACAAAAGCATTCCACATATTTAGCATAGCATATACAGATGACTGAAATTGAGACCAACAATTAGGAGCCAAATCTTCAGGGGGCGCTATCTAGGTGAGGTGAGAAATAAAGGAATGTGTGATAGTTTGCAAATTCAGCCTTCCTGACTAGCCCAAGATAACAAGATCTTATCAGCTTTGGAGAAACAGAAATACAAGAAAAACCTGTTTTCTGTCTTCCCTCCAGTCAGCGTCCATTAGACTCCATCATATACTAGCTACAGCCAACAAGGAGATGTGACTCAGGGAAATGACCTAAGAAGGAGAGTCCATGTTTGCTTGAGACTGTCTCATCAGGGAAGTCCACACACTACCTCTGTTGGGAGACAGCCTGCCAGAAAACTCCGTGGATCTGTCAACAGGCAGCATCCATCAGATCTTAGCATAGCCTTTGATCTGCTTTCCGCCAACAGTCGAGCTGCACTAGGGCGTTGGGAAATTACGTTGTCATTTCTTGGCAGCTCGTTCTAGGTCTTTGGTGAAGATGCTACATGGAAATGTTTCCCTCCCTTTCATTTTTCTCAGTCCATGGATATTTCCAGGGAAATCTAATCCTTGTATTTCTGATTCATTTATACTTTACTCATCACAATGGTTTTTAAGAGCTGCTTCCAGTGAGACTTTTGAAGCATGAGGCTCTTTGCCAAGAGAATGAGCTGAGTCCTGAGTCTCCCCCTCTCTCTGTCTCTGTCTCTGTCTCTCTCTCTACTCTCTCATGCATCCTGTTCCCTAGGATCTGGCTTCATGGGGAAACAGTCTTCCCGGAGGTGAAGACCCCACTATCTGTTAGAAGTACAGGAAAGAAAACCAGAAGGTTCTCTGGGTGCTAGCAACTTGCACACAGTTCTGTAGAGAGAGAAGCACCTGGGCCCAGCCAGAATTATGAGAATTATGAGACTTTGTGCCTGGGAGGGCACCTGCGCATACTGGAAAGGTCAAGCATCATCCCTGGAGCCCTTGGCAGCCGAGGACACTCGTGTGCACTCCTGGGCAGGATCCATTCACCAAGTGATCATCATTAAACATGTCAGTCTGCTTCATAAAAACACATTGAATACAAAAATGAAGGAGAGTTCTAGACTAATTGCATGCCAGTCACGTGTAGGCTTTCTGCTCAAAGTTTCCCTTGGGGGGGCCCCATTGAGTCACTACCAGGTGAGCTCAGGGGTAACTCCTGGCTCTGTGCTCAGGGTTGACTCCTGGCTCTGTGCTCTGGGTTGACTCCTGGCTCTGTGCTCAGGGTTGACTCCTGGCTCTGTGCTCAGGGTTGACTCCTGGCTTTATGCTCAGGGCTGACTCCTGGATTTGTACTCAGGGTTGACTCCTGGCTCTGTGCTCAGAGCTGAGTCTTGGCTCTGTGCTCAGGGTTCTTTCCTGGTGGGGCTCTGGGAAACCTGTGCAGGGTTGTTTTATCAGGAAACCAGCACCTTAAATCCTATCTGTCTGTCCCTAAAAAGTGTTTTAATATGTGAGGAATGAGGGTGAGGAGGGAGAAAGTGGAAGAGAGAGATTTTAATTGATAGTTTTTATGATTCTTCTTTTCTTTTTTTATATTTTTTGTTACACCACCATGAGATATACATTACAAAGATGCTCCTGATTGGGTTTCAGTCATGCAGTGTTTTAGCACCATCCCACCACCCCTTTCCCTGATTCCTGTTTTCTTATGTCAACTTTGATCTCTCTATTTTCCATGTTTTCTACAATTGCCCTGTCTCTTAGGAAGCATAAAACGGTAACATGCTATTAAGGATGATTTCCTTGAGTCTCTCCCCATCAGCCCCCGCCCCCATTTTTTTCTTTCTGAATTCTTTTTTTTTCTCTCTGAGAAACACATAGAACGTTTTCTACATGGAAAATCTTAATTTTTATGCATAGAAAAAGACAGTAAGAGTTTTAAAAATATATATAGTGATAGATAAAGGTTCAGTCATGTCCTGTCCAGAGTTCCCATAGCCCGCCAGCTCTTGCCATTCTGACCTTCTATCTTTATTTCAAATCCTGGTCTAGGCTAATTCATTACAGGGCGGTGATTTCCACTGGCATGTTCTCGAAGATTTTCCTAACCAAAGTTGTCTTCTTAATGGGACATGTCAGATGCAAGAGCCATGCTGGGAGCCTACTTGCCCTCCAGCCTGAGCTGATGCCACAGTGAGTTTCTGCCTCACAGGCGATTAGGGAAGGCAGGAAGAGCGACAGCCCAGTCTGTGTCAGGAAACTGGAAGCCATGCCCAAGAAAACCCAACGACTCCTTTTGAGCTCTCCTGTGCGGAGAGCTAAAAAATCAAAATGACTATTTGGGTTGTGTGTCGAACTTACCACTTTATTCATGGGGCATTTGCTTTTGAAGGAATAACATACTCTAATTATTCATATGAGTGTATTTGGCAGGCACTGGCTCAAAAACAAATAAAGTGAGTCTGTCACTTTTGGGAAAATGTGTATCTGTTGCCAAAAATAAAATGAAAGTTTTCGAGGAGGGTGGGGTGAATATAGTATATTGGAAAATTTGATCTCCTGCCATGAATTTGACAATACGCAGAGACTTTTCTGATGAAATTGGTAGTGATATTAATAAATGTGATTCCATGTCAACATTTGGAGGAGCTACATCGCTCAGTAAACCAATATGTTCTAAATTACCATTGTATGATGTTACAGAACCAGGCAGGAGGGAAAGGGCGCCTCGAGGAGAAGGCCAGCCCATGGATGTTAATGTAATGGAGAATGAAAATTTTGTTGATAGGGTTTTGGTTTCCACATGGCAGCTAACCTTTAATAAATTACTGCTTATCAAATTGTACGCTGTTGTATAATGAGTGGCCACAAATGTCTTAAAGTCATACAGAAAGACATTTCAAGAGTATTTATAGTAATTTTTTTTGCAAGCAGAGTTTCTATTGAGAAATATTGCCAGGATGCAATTTTGCTGAAAGCACCACTTCACTTCCCAAAGGCTCTGAGCGCAGACAGTCTTGCATTCGCCACAGCACTGTGGTTTTCTGTTTCATTGAGTTTACATGGTGAGAGGGGTTGGGTGACAGTGGTACGGGCCCATTACACCAGCACTGCATTTTAAAGATGATATTTCAGAGAATGGTTTCTATGATTTCTTTACCTGCTTCAATCATTGAGCTTCCTGAGAGGGACCAACCAAGTCAAAGATGAGTTGAAGATGTCTTTTTTTTCTTTCTTAAATTATATCATGAGATAGACAAAAGGGGGAAAGGACAAAAAGGATGCCTGTCTTCAGAAACTCTCGAGCTCATTTGCCAACGTGGCAAGGAGCAAGCCTCAGGCAACCAAATGCTAATGCCCAAGTTTGCAAAGCAGTGCAGAGAAGCGATAAAAGAAAACCTCAAGACAGAAGAGTAGAAATACTGGAAGATGCCGCAGAAGCCAGGAAAAGCATTCGCACCGCCCTCCTGTCCTTCGCCAACTATAAGACCAAGATGACTGTCCTCCGATGCCCTGATGGATCTATCACATCTTCCAGAAAAGCAATGGAGAAGATTATACATGACTTCTACTCAGATCTCTTTGATAGCCATGTCAACCTTCCACATACCAAATTCCACAGGATGGATATGTCATTCCCAACGTTCTCCCTTCTGAAATCCAACATGCCATTTCATCGGTAAAGAAGGGAACAGCCCCAGCCCCAGACAAAGTCTGACCTAAACACCTGAAGAATCTGCCGTCAGTACTCATCAATACACTAGCTTGGCTCTTCACACGCTACCTGTCCGAATGCAAGGTGCCCTCCCAATGAAAAACCAGCAGGACAGTTCTACTGTTCAAAAAAGGGAGATACTCACGATATTGGCAACTATAATCCCATCTGCCTGTTGTCCATCATCTACAAGCTGTTCACTCTAGTCATCCTGAACAGGATTGGCAGAACACTAGATGAAGGACAACCACGCGAGCAAGCTGGCTTCCGGAAAGGATTCAGCACAATCGACCATATCCACACGGTAACCAAGCTCATTGAGGTTTGTAGGGAGTACAAGATGTCGCTCTGTCTCACATTCATTGATTTAAAGAAAGTCTTTGATTCCGTGGAGACTGAAGTGGTCATCGAAGTCCTAGCCAAACAGGGCATTCAAACCCAATACATCAAGATCCTTCGTGATCTGTATTACGGATTAACCACCAGGATCTCACCATTCTACAAGGAAGTGATCATTGAAGTCAAAAGAGGGGTTTGGCAGGGTAATACCATTTCACCAAAACTCTCCAGCGCAACCCTTGAGAACATCATGCAACAATTAGAATGGGAAGGAAGGGGAGTGAAGATAGATGGTCGGCAACTACACCACCTCCGCTTCGCTGATGACATCGTTCTAATAACACCAAACATTAACCAAGCGGCACAAATGCTGGCTGACTTTGGCCGAGAATGTGGAAAGATAGGTCTACAGCTGAATCTGAAGAAAACTATGTTCATGAAAAATGAACTAGTTCCAGAGGCCCCATTCACTCTCAATGAAACAGACATCTCTGAATGCAGTAGTTATGTGTACCTAGGTTGAGAGGTCAACATGATGAACGACCTAAAACCTGAGCTGCGCAGGAGGAAGAGAGCAGCATAGAATAGATGCCTTCAAAGGCATTGAAGAAATAGCTAAAAGGACAAAGAACCTCCGGCTCTGGGCACATCTCTTCGACTCCACCGTTCTCCCTGCATTAACATACGCCTCAGAGACCAGGGCCCTACAAAAGCAGGATGAGAATGCTATTCGGGTCTCCCAGAGAGGAATTGAAAGAGCTATGCTTGGAATATCACGTCTCACTCAAGTGAGAGAAGGAATCGGAGTTCCGACCTCCATTGGCTATTCCAGAATGTGGGATGCTGTCTCGTTTGCCAAGGCATCGAAAATCAGATGGGCTGGACATGTCATGCGATTTGGAGATGACTGCTGGACTATAGCTATTACTGACTGGATCCCAAGTGATGTCAAAAGACCATGTGGCTGCCCACCTACAAGATGGTTGGACTTCTTCGTCAAGACCCTGAACAAACAGTTTGAGGCTCTTTGTATTCCTGAAGCAACCAGATGCTATTGGGCTACACTGGCATGTGATAGGGTCCAATGGAAATATTACTGGCGCCCGCTCGAGCAAATCGATGAATAACGGGATACAAGCGATCAAGTGAGGTAGAAGATTATAAAGTTGTTCATGAGTTGTTCATGATTGGGTGTCAATCATACAGTGTTCCAACATCTGTCCCTCCACCAGTGCACATTTCCCAACACCAATGTCCCCAGATTCCCTCCCACAACTATGGCAGGCACTCTTCTTCTTCTTCTTCTTCTTCTTCTTCTTCTTCTTCTTCTTCTTCTTCTTCTTCTTCTTCTTCTTCTTCTTCTTCTTCTTCTTCTTCTTCTTCTTCTTCTTCTTCTTCTTCTTCTTCTTCTTCTTCTTCTTCTTCTTTCTTCTCCTTTTTCTTCTTTCTTCTTCTTCTTCTTCTTCTTCTTTCTCTTCCTCTTTTTCTTCTTCTTCTTCTTCTTCTTCTTCTTCTTCCTCCTCCTCCTCTTCTTCTTCTTCCTTCTTCTTCTTCTTCTTCTTCTTCCTTCTTCTTCTCCTCCTCCTCCTCCTTCTTCTTCTCCTCCTCCTCCTCCTCCTCCTTCTCCTCCTCCTCCTCCTCCTTCTTCTTCTTTTCTTCTTCTTCTGCTACTTCTTCCTCTTCCTCTTCCCCTTCCTCTTCCTCTTCCTCTTTCCTCCTCCTCCTTTTCCTCTGCCTCTACCTCCTCTTCCTCCTTCTTATCCTCCTCCTCCCCCTCCTCCTCCTCCTTTTGCTCATTGTGGGTTAGCAATACAGACACTGAAGGATTATCATATATATTCTTTACCTGCTGTCAAGTATATTCTTTACCTGCTGCCAATACTCAGTGTTCGTCTTGCATTAGCATTTCCAACTATTATTATCAAACTGGTCTGTTCTCTACTCTTGCCTACTCTCTGCCCCCCACACTTGTGGTAGAGTTCAACCATTGACAAGTTTAAGGATGTCTTTGAAAGGTTAAAGCAGTGGAGAAAGCCAAGGGTCTTGGGAGAGTGGTGTTGGTGGAACAATGTGCTTGTTTTATTGTTCCTCGAGGCCAGCGAGGACATCTTCAGTAGTGAGAGAAGCCATTCCTCTGTCTGAGTATGTCTGAGATTTTCAGGGGCTCCAGACAGGTATCAGAAGAGACCCCTGTTGTGGAAAACCATCCCCTATTACAAAACCCCCAAGATTGGGATGGTCCCCCAAAAAAGCAAGCTTAGGGTACTTCAGATAACCATGGGCTCATTTTTCCCACAATAATAACTATAATGTCTACTTTTCACAATAATGCACTTTCTAAATTGTTGAAGCTTTATATTAACCACAAAATGTGCCTTCATGTTTTGTTTTATTTTTAATTTTTTGGGAGTCACACCCAGCAATGCTCAGGAGTTACTCCTGGCTCTGCACTCAGGAATCACTCCCGGCGGTGTTCAGGTGACTATATGGAGTACTGGGGGATCGAACTTGGGTCAGTCGTGTGCAAGGCAAACACCCTACCCGCTGTGCTATCACTCGGGCCCCTTGTTTTACTTTTAAAAGAGAGATTGCTTTATTTATCTTTGGCCCTTTATGTTTTCCTAAAGTGTTGTAAATAGCTTTTCAAATGTATTTAATTATTTGTTTTGGAACACACCTGACAATGATCAGGGCTTACTCATGGCTGTGCACTCAGGAAATACCTCTGGCTGTGCCTGGGAGACCCTATGGATGCCTGGAACTGAACCTAGGTAGGTTGCATGCAAGACAAGTGCCTATCCACTGACCTATCACTCCCACTCTCTGTTTCTTTTTTAAAAGCTGGGTGATTTCAGTTATACTGCTTTGAGCTCAGATTACTTTCCAGAGAATTCCACCATAAAAACTGAGTTTTAGACACATCTTTCCTCTTAGAGCTCAGCCGCATCTCAGCCTGAGATGTGTAATTCCTTCCTTTAACTCCTTGGAAGAACTCACTGTTGGCTTTGTCCCCTCTGGAGAAGATCATGTTCTCTCTTGAACATATAATTCTCTCCCTCCCTCCTCGTGTTTCTCTAAATACGCTGTTTTACTGAAGAAAAGACCATGTTGGGTTCAAAATCGATGAGCGTGGCCCACCTTTCCACTGAATGTTTTCATTTTAGCAGTGTTCAAAGTTTAACTAACCCCAGACCTCGTGAGGGGTGAAAATCATTCCTAGGTTGGCAAAAATTGTGGGAAAACCCACCAAACAGCTGGAGGCTTCGAGACAGACCCCGTGCACATGACGCTTAGTTCGGAGGTGAATATTCTCTGCATAATGAGGATTCGGAGCTCTTTGAAAGAAGCTACCAGCCAAGCTTGGTGGGAGTTTCCTTCTCCAGGTTGAGTTTAATGATTACATTAAACAGTTGCAGCATGTGGTGTCCGGGACATCTTTACTCAGACCTTACAGCATCCACTCCCTTGGATAGACATTCTCAGCCCATTCCCGCAGGGAAACCGTTCAGCATCCTTTTGTCCAAGCCTTTACACCATCTTGGGACTACAGCAGAACGTTTGAGAGATAGAATTAGCAATTCTGGAAATTAAGAAGAAAAAACCGAGAATCTGTGACTCGAGAAACAGCAGTAATAGGATTCACTCTTTTTGGGAAACATGCCCCAGAGCAAGTAGTGAGAAAATGGCTATAATTTCAGTTTGACTCATTGTGCAGGAGCCCTTGAGTATTTATCATGGAGAATACTTCAGCCAGAGCAATAGAAAATGACTTAATGCTTTCCCCTGCAGTTCTGGAAAGAAAGAAAGAAACAGGAAAAATGCATTACCGCAGATATAAAAATAATAAAGAAAAAAAACAAAGACAAAATTTCAGTTTTCTCTCTTGCCAAGAAAAACAGGAAGACACTTATACTGTCACTCAGAGTGCAAAAATATAGCAAACTCCAGTTCTAAACCCTCATCTGCCTTAGGCGCGATTTTTTTTTAATCAGCTCTCAGGAATCTGTCTGCGTTCTTTATCTCTTTGAACTGTTTGGAGGATGATTTATTTTGAGAACTTTGGACCAAAGCTGATCTTCAGCCATCTACTGGCCTCTGCTTCTGCCTCAGGACTCTGCATTTTCTTCAGGATTTGAGAAAGCTCTAGATCTAAATTTGGATCTAGATTTGGATACAGACCATCCAGGACAAAAGGACCAGGAGCTAAGAAACACAGTAGTGAAGCGGTGATCCTGGCATTATTGTCTCTGGAATCTCCAGTCTTTCTTATCCATTTTCTTCTTCCTTATTTATTTATTGTTTTAGTTTTCGGGCCATAATCAGGGTAACTCCTGGCTCTGCACTCAGAGATTACTCCTGGCAGTGGTAGGGGGACCATATGGGATGCTAGGAATCAAACCTGGGTCAGCTGCATTGCAAGGCAAACACCCTCCCACTGTCCTATGGCTACGGCTCCTCACGGTCTTTCTCTACTGTGTTTGTCTCCTTGGTTCATGATATGCTGGGAGGAAGTCAGGTCTCAGCTTCGATTTTAGAGTGAGATTTGAGCTGTTTTGTGTTTCAGCATCACCAAGGGGGATGAACCCTAAGAACCCTACAGATGAGTACACAAGCACTAGTAGGACTCAGGGGCTAGTCCAAACATGGTGTCAAAACACAGGAGTCCATCCACGAACTGCTCCCAGGTTGTGGGCTGTGATCCAGAGACACAGAACACAGGGCAGAGCTGCTACTGGTTCTCCCTTTGGTGCATGGCAGCAAAGCAGCCACACAGTACATCAAACTAGTAGAATCCAACCACATTCTAGAAATTCAGATGGTCAGTGCAAGAACATAGACCAGATTAGCCCTTAATAAACCAGAACAAAAAAGTCATTATTTTATCAATACCATTGCTATATAGAGGCTGCAATGGTCCACAAAATTGGTGCCAGCTGAGGGAGCAGGCATGGGCATGGGGGGGTGGTGGAAAATGAATGTCTTTGGTGGTGGGAACACACTGGTGGTGGGATTTGTGGGGGATGATATAATATTTAAAAAATTTAAAAAAATACAGGGATCTAAGGCAGGTTATTGGAGCTGGCCCACAAAAGGAGAAGATCAAAGCCCAAGAACTTGACGTTTGAGAACACTGGTCAAGGGAGGAAGTGAGGAGGTGGGCCGTGCCTGGCGCAAACCCTGCACCACACAGCGATTTCCCTGGGGTTGGATTTCTACTTTCTCATCCTGAAATGAAAGTGAACCAAGATTAGAGCAAGCGGTCATATTCAGTTAAGCTGATCTGAGCCACACTGACCAGGACTGAGCTGACACAAACCAACTGGCCTTGAGTGAGGAATGGCATCGGATGGCCCACCTCCACAGGTCACGTTAAAGTGCGTTCAGCTAAGACTCAAGCAACACAACACTTTGTCTAAGTGACTTTTAAATGGACACGAACACATTTTCAATCCATTCTCTTCACACACACACACACACACACACACACACACACTCCCCCATGCCCCCAGGACCATGTGTAAGACAGCCTGGGGAGCGGGAGAAAGAATCCACCTTTGTGAAGCACACGCTGTCTACTTAGGCGACTGCATGCTAGAGCCCCGAGAAAATAACTTCTGCTCATTTGTAGGCATCATGGGAGGGAAACACAGACTTCTGCTTTTTCTATCCTCTTGATCTGACAGAATGCTACATGGCAGAGAAAGACATTGCAAGAATGTGAGCACAGAGCTAGGAGGAGGCCAGAAAGGAAGCCGAGAGCTGCTGTGGCCAAGTGTGGACTGAACAGCGCAACTAGGCAATAAACCAGCAAGGCCCGAGAAGGGAAAGGCGCTGACCAACGAGACCAAAGGCATGGAAGAGACAAGAAATTCGGTAATTCAAGAGAAGGCGATGTAGGCAGAGACAAGTGAATTAGGCCTTGAAGGGTTATAAGGACTCGAGTGTACGGGGTGGGTGGGCTGAATGACTGGGTGAAGACCTCTAGCAGCAACCAATGTTTCCTGACAGGAGCAACGACATTAAAGGACAGCTCACTGGCATTTACTAAGACATGTACATAAGTCATCTATCTTGCATGCAGCTGGCCTGGCGCTATCCCTGGCACTGTGCACTGATCCCCAGAGTCCCTCCAGGCAGGAGGTCTGAACACAGAGCCACGAGTGAGCCCTGACCACAGTTGGGGGTGGATCCCAAAAAAGCAAAAAGAAGAAAAAGAAATAACAATATACATGGGAATGAGGGGCGGACTACAGTAACAAGGGGGCAATTGTACAGAGTCTGGGGCATGTTGGTGATGGTGAATGCAGTCACTTCCCAGAGATGTTCAGGCTAACACAATTCTCTTATTTACACTGTCAGAAAATACATTCTTACAGAACATAGGAAGCGGTTGAGAGCTCAAAAAGCCTAGTTAACTTGCTGTTTCACTGAACCCTCCCAAAGGAAGAGGTGTTAGGTATTTGCATAGCAGGTGACCCCACCATAAGGAAGCAGCCTGGGGGCAGCAGCGCCTTGTGTGCGCTGATCTCATCCCATGATGAAGCACAAGGTGCAGTTCTGTAGGAACAGGCCAAGACCCTCCGATATTTAACCCTGTCAAGATGCCCTTAGGGAAAAAGAGAAAAGTGCATAACAAGGAAAGAATTCAGAGTTCAGTGATGCCGTCGTGACTGAAAACGTTCAATTACCAAAACCAGCCAATTAATGGAGAACTTTACACTGGAGAACTAGGGCAAAATAAAAAAAAAATAGGGTAGGTTGGAAATTGATTTAAAAATAAAACAGGTTGGATTTTATTTATTTATTTATTTTTGCTTTTTTGGATCACACCCGGCAGTGCTCAGGAATTACTCCTGGCGGTGCTCGGGTGACCATATGGGATGCCGGGGATCGAACCCGGGCGGCATGGGCCAGCCGCGAGCAAGGCAAACGCCCTACCTGCTGGGCTATTGCTCCGGCCCCAAAACAGGTTGGACTAATGATGGTTTTTATACCCCTTAAACAAGTGGAAATAATGTGACAGAAATAGGGAAGTGCACAGGAAGTGTAGCAGTGTGGGTGGTTCTGTGTTTGGCAGAGAAGACCATCCTTTGGAAGGTAGGGATATTTGTAAAAAAAAATTGGGGTTTTTGTTTGATTTTTGGCTCACAGCTGGTTGGTTATTCAGGGATTACTCCCAGTTCTGTGCTCAGGGATCACTCCTGGCAGTGCTCAGGGGTTACCTCCAGCTCTGTGCTCAGGGAGCACTCCTGGCAGTGTTCAGGAGACCCTGTGGGATGCCTGGGAATGAATCTGGGTCAGCCGTGTGCAAGACAAGTGCCTACCCGCTGTACTACTGCTTAGGTTCATGATAAAAAACATCTTAACACTGATATTTAAGATCATTCCCCTCCCCTTCAGCAATTGGTGTACACTTCCCCTTCGTGCTATGTAATTAACTGTTAGATATTTTAGTTCAGATGGCCTGAAGAGGGACAGGGAGACAGCCCAGAGGCCTGATGCATGTCTGACCTGCCCAGGGCTTGATTCGACCCCAGAATTATATGATCTCCTGGGTATAGTCCTGAGAGTGCTCAGCACTCCAAACAGCATAGAGTGAGTCTGCTTTCTTTTTTTTTAATAAAATTAAATACTCCTTCCTGTCCTGTACACCGTCCTTCCTGGTGGAATAGTCAAACTTTATTGATTCATATTCTTTTGCTCAGGTTGATATTACTTTCTTTCATATGGACATTACATTAGTAGTAGCCTAGTATAATAATAATAATAATATTGTGTTATAAGTTTTCATATTTTCAGCATTATTTAAAACATTTTTCACATGTCTGGGATACTGTGTTTTTATTCATGTGCTTTAATGGTAATTTTATTGTAGTTGTATTTGATTAGATTTTGACTGAGTTTTTATTTATTGATTGATATATTGATTTATTTTGCTTTTTTTGGGTCACACCTGGTTATGCTTCTGGCTCTGAACTCAGGAATCACTCCTGGCAGTGCTCCAGGGACCATATGAAATGCTGGGAGGGGAGGTCAGACCCGGGTCTGGCGCGTGGAAGGCAAAAGTCCTACCTACTGTACTATTGCCCCGGTCTCCTGGGTTTTCATTTAATTTCTGCCGCCCTGCCATTTTTTTTTTTTTTTGCTATTTTTAGAAACGAGATACATTGTCTAATGGAAGGGAGGCTAATTTGGGGAACTAAGAAAGGAGGTGTCTAGATAACCTCTGCTCCATCTGTGTCCCTCGTCTAGCTCTGCAACGACAGAGGTGTGTGTTCCAGATTCTCCCGTGGCTTAGGAACCGAACTTCTCCTGTGACAGGCGAGTGCTGCGGCTAACTGCACTTTACCGCCACTGATTCTCGTGCTCGGAAGAATACTTTCTGATGCAGAGAAATTATGAAAGAAGATCTGTTTTGTTAGCATCTTTTACTTCTTCTTCAAAACAATTTATTTCACTTTCAGAATGCATGATTTTCCTGACTGTTGTGTGTTCTGTAAGTAATATGTAGCTGAATCTTAGTCTATCTAAGCAGCTAAATGTATCTTTATACAGGTGAGATGATCACCTCACCTGTTATATTTAATTTTAAATATAATAACTTAAAATTATTTTAAGTTATTATATTTACATTATTAAAATTGGAATGTGTTACCTTGTGAGTAAGTGAAAAATAGACCATTTATAATAAATCATGCCCCCGCAGTTAATACTTGATAGTGCTCAGGGAGTGTTCCTGGTTCTGTGCTGAACAGCAACCCTGGTGGTCATCTGGGGAACCACATGTGGTGCTGTGGATTTGAACTGTTGGAAGGCTGTAAGACTAGTGCCCTGCTCTCTGTTCTCTCCTTCAGGTCCCTCTAATGCAGAATGTGTGGGTGTAATTTGGGGGCCCCAAACAGCATTTTTTGGAGGGCCAAACCTGGCAATGCTCAAGGGTTATTCTGGCTCTGTGCTCAGGAATCACTCCTGGTAGAGCTCGAGGGAATCTATGGGATTCCAGGGATTGATCCCAGGTCGACCTCATGCAAGGAAAATGCCCCCCCACCCCCCGCTGTACTATGGCTCAGGCCCCACCAGAATGAAATTTGTACTATTGCTTTGAATCCCTCCCAGCTTCCTCCTGGACGCCATCAATTTTGGGGTCACTCGTGAATGTGAGTGAGTTAAGACACTGGAGATTTCCCCCAACGTCCTGCCAGACGGTCTCTGCCTCGTGGGCCCGTGGGTGCTCCTCATTGGCCTCTGGAAAGGTCAGGACTGGGACTCGATTCTGAAGCCTCAGGAGGATTTTTGTTCCATGTCCGCTGAAATCACTGGAGAAGGAGGAGGATGGTTTTCTCTTCGTCAAGCCAAGCCCCTCCCCTACCTGAAGCACGGGGAGCACCTCTGCTCCACGGGGAGCACCTCAGTGAAGAGTGTAGCGGGGTCCCCTTGAGAAGCTCTGCTCCTGGGCACAGTCCCTGAGGCGCCAAGGCTTCGGAGGTAGTTGTCTGGTGGAGGCCCAGTCCCTGGAGACGGGAACTCACTTCCAAATGATACTCGTGAGCTCTCAGGGCTTAAAACAATCTCCCCAGTCCCCAGGTTTTGGTGCTGGCCACCAGCCTGTCCCCAGGAGATGCTTTGAACAGTGCTTGAGAGCCCCAGCCTCAGGCTGCTTTCCCCCCCCGCAGGGGATGTCCCGCATGCCCCTCTCCCTTCCCAACTAGCCAGCCTCCCCCATGCTTGTTTCTCAGCGGCCCGGAAGGTGTTTAATATTGATGTCATGCAAGGGTTTTGGTTTGCTCTCAGAGGTCCAGAGAAGCCGATGTGTGTCTCCAAGCTGTGTCCCTGTGGTCTAGAAGAATGAACAGTCAGTGAACACGCCTTAAGCCTGAGTCATGGGAGCGGGGGTGGGTGCCGGGACACAAGAGTGAGCTCCGTTCGTCTCACGGCCAGGGAGAACTGGCCTTTAGAGGGGAAGTTGCTTTGTAGCAGTGCCACGTTTGCCAGGAGCCTCTCCCCTCCCAATTTTAATTTATTTTATTTTCGACCTGGAGATGGAAATTTCCCCTCGATGAGAGAGGCCGTTCAGAAGCTCTGCTCTTGCCATCAGAATGACACCCGCTAGAAACAGACATTTTAAGGGGTTCCCAGGCCTGTGAGTGTCTTTGGAGAGAATGTCTGAGGGTGATGAGCCCAGGGTGGCTGGCGCCCGACCCTCACGGCACTTAATGGTCATGGCCCTAAGGTCGCCTGGTCAGCAAGAGGAACTCACTGGGACCCTCAGGGCGGTCCCTCTGCTGCTCCCTGGGGACTGAGCGCCTCCTTCATCAAGAAAGCTGGCAGCATTCACAATTGGAACGTAAACAGGCCAGCGGGTTCTGATTACCCCAAATTGGAGCTATTCAAACAGTCCCCCCCAAAGAAATCTTTTTCCCCCTGCAGGAATTTACATGTGAAGAGAGAGACTAAGATGGGAAATAAACATTTCTATAATGATTAAAGTTAATTGGCTTGAAAGGATACCTCTGAAAGAAGGACTTTCTGGTTCAAGTTCCAATCTATTTCGGGACAAGCCTGTTTTTCATAAGATCGGTAACTGCAAACAGATACTGTCCTTTCATTGGAAACAGATGCGGGGGGACATAATTAAAGAATCATGCATTGGCATCTCATAGGACTGCTTTCAATTACAGCATTTCAAGAGTATTAAGGGGAAATATTTTAAACAAGACCACTGCAAAAATAGATTTTGTCATTAACTTTGAAATAATATTTGACTTAAGGCTGAAATTTCCATGGGCCATGGCTGGATCTCCCAGGCTAATGCTGATTGGTGCTGGAGAAATTGAATCGTTATGGTCCTATCATTTGGTGGGGAGAAAAAAATTCATTTTTTTAATGTAGAAAAAAAAGTCTTTTTTTTTTCTTCTATTGAGACTTATATTTCATTTTTTCACTGGAATCTCAGTTGTATTTCACAACCTTGGGAACATTTAGAGTGAAACCATTTGATAAGTCCAAGGTTCTCTCTTATTGGAGCATGTGTGTGGCGCATGTGTGTGTGTATATACCTCTGTGTGTGTGTGTGTGTGCACGCTAGCAGGCAGTAGGCACACGCTCCTCCCTCCCCTTGAAGCAGGTTTAGTGCCCTGTAGGCCACGCCATTAAGTCCTGTACTTGGCGCTTGGATTCCACCCCCACCCCCATTTGTGCGTGACATATACTCTGCGGATGGCCTGGTCAGTCATGTGCAAGCGAAGGCTCCCTTGTGGTCACTTCCTCATGAGCTTGTTTTAAGGTAATTCTCACCATGTTAATAGAGTTTAATACCATTGCAAAGTCACCAAATGCTTCCCTTCTGTGGCCCCCTGTCATGTCTCGGAATAATGCTCATTTATTCCCACAAACCTTTATTAGCTGGTTATCATCATCCGACGGAAAAAACAGGAGCCAACAGCCACTTACCACCATGCCAGGAGTTCATGACCCAGTGGTGAACGGGATGGCCCAGGCTGGTCGAGGCTCTGGTGAAGGGTGGACAACATGAAGCAAGCAGCTTCTTCTCTCTTCCCAACAACTGAGAGGGGAGTGAGCTGCGTGTCCACTTGAAGATGTTTCCTGGTTTTTGGTTGGTGCAGTTCCTAAGGAACTCAGCCACGTTGGTCAGCCCAGCATCACTGGTCAGCATTATGGTCAGTATCGCTGATCAGTCAGTACAGCATCAGTTCGCTCCTGGTGGCATGGGTCCTGTATCTTATGTGTGTCCTCTATGGTAAGCCACCAAGGTAGGTTCCACATGCTGCAGTGCCCGAGAAAGCACGCCAGGAACTAGCTCCCCACAAATCAAGACGACAATGGTGCCTAAAGCAGCCCTGTTGGGTAGCTCCAGCAGAGGGAGGTTCCCATTCCAGCCTGGGAATGGAGAAGCCACAATGTGGGTCTCCGGCTCAGGCGCAATAGGGAGGCTTCGAGCAGCAGGGGTGGGGGAGTGAAGGGGAAGGGAGGGAGAAACCCTCTGAGTCAGGAGCTGGGGGCCTGTGGGCAAGAGCTTCCGGGAGGGCTGGGGGCTGCGTCCCTGCACTTCCTGTGGCGCAGTCCTTCCTGCACACGCACACAGTAACGTGGACTCCCTGCCGAGACCCCCACTGGGCTGGACTCTGCCACTTGCTCTGACCTCAAGGGGGAACCATGGGGCCAGGTCCAGAGGGAGTTTTGCTTTTTTGTCTTTGAATCCTTTTATTTCATTTCCCCCTTGCTTGTTGTTTTTTATTGAGTGTCATGCATGATTCACAGAAGCCATATTAATGGCTGTTTCAGGTGTTCTGTGTCACATGCCACACCAACGGTCACCTGTCAGTCCCTCACCATGGCCCAGAGCTCCCTCCACCCCATCTTCGGCAGACTCAGTCCTGGAAGTCGAGCCTTGGGGTATTTTCTTCCCTTCCCTAGACTCCTGTGGCTTAGCTTGACACCCTTCAGTTCCACCCAAGTTGCAGGAGGCTGCTGGTCCCGTCTCTTCACGCACGGCCGAGCAGTGCGTTCATGTACAGGACATTTGTCCGTTCTCTTGTTGTGGAGCACTTGGTTGTCTACACATCTTGGTTATTGTGCAGAGAGCTGCAGTGAACACATGTGCGTATGTGTGTATATGTAGGTATAGGTATGTGTGCATGTACGTGTATTTGTGTGTGCACATGTGTGAATGTGTATATGTATGTATATGTGTGCATGCATGTACATGTGTGAATGTGTATATATGCAAACATGTATGCATATGCGTGTATATATGTACATGTGCATGAATGTGTATATGTGTGTATGTATGTGTGCGTAGGAGCATGTGTGTGTGTATGTGTGAGTGTGTGTTCAGGAATCAATACTCTATGCTCTGAGCTGGAAGCCAGCAAGTGGACTCACTGGGGCACGTGGTCGTTCTAGATTTAGGCTTCCACACAGCGTCCACTGAGCCTCAACAGTCCCTGCTGTCTGTGCTGCACCTTCACCAGCATGGGCGGTTTCCAGCTGTTCTCAGGGCGGGGCAATAGTCCAGCGGGGAGGGTAATTGCCTTACAGGCGGCCAACCCGGGTTTGATCCCCAGCATCCCACAGGGATTACTCCCGAGCATCGCCAGGAGTAATTTCTGAGTGCAGAGCCAGGAGTAAACCCTGAGCATCGCAGGGTGTGACACAAAAAGAAAAAAAAAATAAGCCATTCCCGTTCATGTGAGCTGAAGCTTGTTTTGATTTGCATTTCCCTAGCTGTCTGCGATGCCACACACCTTTCTCCTGTGAGGGCTTGGGCCACGCTGGCTTCTGGAGAGCATGGAAATGAGCCAGCCATGCCACCATCAGTTACGGGTTCAGCACCCTGAAGCCCGCAAGCAGGGTGAGGGGTGCAAGAGATCTGTGTAAATGGTCCCCAGGCCAAGGCCGCAGCAGGTAATGACCACACTCATCTCAAAAGGAGGCCTTTCCTGTCGCAATGTTTTCTCAGAAGCATTTTCCAAATGGGTCTCATTGTTTTAGTGGGGCATTTTGTCTTTTGCACAGAAAGAATTCCGGGGGTGGGGCGGGGGGTCAAGGGCTAAGGAGCTCAGTTCCGTGTTCTCTCTCAGAGTCTTTACGAAGCCGACTGGAACTGTGTGCATGTGACCCGCTCCCCGAGTCTCTGCAGGCTCAGTAAGACAAGTTTAAAAAAAAAGGAAAAAGAGAAAGAACCCTTTTTTGAAGATTCTGAGAAAAGCATTGCTTTGTACTATTTTGGGACTCTTGGGACATTTTACCCACCCCTCTGGTGAGTGCCGCAAAGGAGACGTTTCTCAGGACTTGCCCTGAGATCCAGGCTGTCCAGCACGGCGAGAAGTGGCCACTGGGGACAGTCATGGGGAAAATTTGGAGCCAGGACCCATAATTAGGAATCACCAGGGTAAAAAATGCATCGGCTATGGGGACATCAAATATTCTAGAAGCAATCACAGCAGGGCACAGACGCAGAAAGGGAACAAATGCCTACAATGAAAGAACTTCTCTCCAGGGGACAGCCCATCACATGTGGCAGGTTCTGCTGACAACCCTGGTCTGCCGAAAATGGGGCTAGACCTCACTTAAATAGGTGCAGGACAGAAAGAACTTGACCTTGAACCAAGAACCAGCACTTACACTGCAATGACCCACAGCCACGGGCCAGCTGTTGGCAAAGGGAGCTCATGAACGCATGGAAGGGCCCAGTGGACAGAGCATCTGAGATGGATCTTCCCAATCAAGCCCGAGTGACCACTTCCCCCAGCACAGACAAACGCTGGTGTGGATTCGAGGTGGGGTGTTGGCGCTGAGCAGGACAGCAGTGGGGAGCCCAGGAGGACTGTCCATTGGGTCCACACCCTCGATGTGTGTGGCAGAGGGAGGGTGGGGAAAGAAGCCCCCGTTGGAGCACCAGCCTCGCTTTCCATCTGGGCCCTAAGGAAAGCCCGTGCCAACGCCAGACTCCCCTCCCTAACCTGGGAACCAAACAGCCCACGGGACGGGGCGTAGGGCTTACAGATGATTCACGGAAAATGCCCCCCAGCTAACGCACACGTAACACTCCGCAGCTACTGCTGTTCAGAGGACAAGGCGCCTTTAGCACAGAAGCACCCCCCCAACCCCGCATGGTCTCCACTCCATCATGTTTAGGACAATGCCTGTCATGTGTGAGGGCAAATAAATCTTCACCCAGTGCCTTTTGACAATAATTGGCAGCAGATGGCACTTGGGCCCAGTTTGAGAGTTCTTTCCCCTCTTTAGACGCGCTATCGTGGACTTCCCAGCACCTCTCTGAAATGGAAGGAGCTGGCTGTCTCCCTTCTGACCTGGGCCTGCACATCCAAGCCCACTGCAGTGGTGCTACTGCTGGCCTTGGCCTCAGTCCTGGGGTCGTTCCACAGTGCTGTCAGGCCCGGCAAGTCGAAGGGGGCCTCCTTGAACCTGATCTCCCTCGTTTGTAAAAATCAACTTTGTTGAAATTCATGTGTGTGCTGCCAGGCCTGTAGTGGACAGGCAGGATTTACAACTGCGTCTCTGGCCCCAGTGCTCTTGCTTTTTCGACTACTCTTGAGTCCAAAAGGGTTTCCGCTCCTTGGGGAAAGGGGACAGCTCTCATTTCAGAACCACTTTGGGTACGCCCAGGAGCGCAGTGCAGTAGAGGGCAGGGGCCAGACGGGTAATGGATACTTGTGGGGCTGCTCGGCTCCCAGTGGTCCATACTTCAGATGAGTCAAGAGCATTTCTTCCAGAAAATGTGTGTGGGCACAAGGCACCGTGACTGCTACACAAAAATGAGGAATATGTGATATACACTTTATTTTTTTTTCTTAACATCGTCAGATTGGTTGCTTGAAAAGTAAAACACAGATATTAGTCTCTTAAAGAAGGTGCTAGGCAAATTACTTACGTGTTCGGGCAAGTATGGGGCGGCTCCTCCGTGTCCTCACTTCTAGGTTTGGGAGGGGATGGAGAAAGATCTGGGGACTTAAGTCACTTGGCTCCTAGCAATGGCTGCTTGGAAAAGCTCATTTCAGAACTGTGGCCACTGTGCGGGTGAGGGAGAGCAGTGATGAGTAGCTGCTGGTGTGACCACTGGTGTGGGTAAGGGGACAGCAGTGATGACGTCCATTCATGGTCAGCAAACATGTTCCCAGGCATCCGGAATTTTCCCTTTGTTGCTAGCCCAGGGTGGGTCAAATGCTCTGCCAACCCGCTTTCACCCCAAAATATGAACCAATTCACACGTGTGGAACATGGATGTGAAATAACTGCCTATAGCGGACACGGCATGTTGGCTCCGCATACTCTCAGACTTAGGCGTCATCTTGAACTGCAGTGAAGAGCTTCTAACCCCGACGGCCAACAGGATCCTGGTTCTGAACCTCCAGTGCAGCCAGAGGCCTCACACGGCATCTCCCTCTCTGGGCCCACAACCCAGCTTCCTTCCAGATCACTTGAAGCTGGAAGACAGTGTCACAGCAGCCAAGGGGGCAAAGTGGCGAACTCTGCAGGTACCGTGCCTGTGACCAGCTTTCTGGCTGCTTGGGTGCTGGTGTGCGAGGGCACAGGCCTGAGGGGGCACCTGTGGCTTTCCCCTGGCAGTCTGGGAAAAGTGATCGAACACAGAGAGTTTATAGGAGCACGGGAACTAGGACCAGTCAGAATGTGATCCAGGAGGCTAGAGAGAAACAAAGGCCAGCCAAGAGACAGACGTCACCATGACCCATGCATAGAAGCTGCCTTTCATTGGCTTTGCTCAGGTTTGACTTCTTGCAACTGGGGATTTGATTTCCTGTTTTCCTTCTTTCTCAGGTTTAGGCTTATAAGGAACCCAGAGGAGGTGATAATCTTGTCCAAGGAAAAGAATTGCGAGCAACTATGCTCCTGTTATCCATCAGGTGGCACTGCTGCCCTAGAAATGCGCTAGAACCAAACGTGCGTCGAGGCAACTGCAGCTGTTCTTGCAAGGGTTGCTTGTTTATTTTGGTGGTGGTGGGGGGCGGGGGTCGACAGGAAGTCCACTATTGTTCAGAAAGTGGAACAAACAGATGCAGACAATAGTCTTCTTTGCAAAAGACAATATTCTTAACTACAAAAACAATTAAGTAATTGTTTTGGGGGCCACACCTGGCGGTGCTCAGGGGTTACTCCTGGCTCTGCTCTCAGGAATTACTCCTGGCTCTGAACTCAGGAATAACTCCTGGCTCTGCACTCAGGAATGACTCCTGGCTCTGCTCTCAGGAATTACTCCTGGCGGTGCTGGGGACCATATGGGATGCCGGGAATGGAACCCGGGTCAGTGCACAAGGCAAGCACCTTCCCGGCTGTGCCATGGCTCCAGCGCCATCTCTTTGTTTTTGAGAAGACTCCTAAGGTGGGTTTTATATTTCAGTAATAAAACGTTAGAAACAATGACGTCTTTAGTTCTCTTTCCTCCCTTTGTTTTCTCTGGAGGAGGAATTCAGTGTTTTCGCTTCGTTTCTGTTCGTGATCATTCATTATGCCACAGCTCTCCCTCTTAGTCTGCACAGGAATCACCGTCACTTGTGCATCAAAACAGCGGCATCCAACGAGTGTGGTTTCAGCCCGTTATGCGCCAAACGGAACAATAATGGAATAAATATAATGACGGAAAGGGTAGGGACTAGGAGAAAGAAAGGATACCTCATTGGGTCTAAGAATTTTGCAATCTAATTCGATGAAAATAATATGTAAATTCTTCTGGCAAGATACTCTGTATCGAGTGCCAGTCAGGAATACAAACTCGCCTGCTCTGTATCCACGAGAGCCTCCGAGCTGCCTTTGGAGGGGGACCCAATATATATAGAGAAGGACTAATAGAGATACATTTGGTTTTGGAGTCACACCCGGCGACGCTCAGGGGTTACTCCTGGCTCAGCACTCAGGAACTGCTCCTGGAGGTGCCCAGGGGACCATGTGGGATGCCGGGGATCGAACCCGGTTCAGTCGTGTAAAAGCCCCATGGACTGTACTGCCGCTCCGGCACCCTTTGATATCTTACCCAAATAGGCTCCTTGACAATAGGAAGAGCAATTTATGCAAACCTGGATTTATTCAATTAGCTTCAAACATGACTAAGTTTCTAGTAATTTATTAAATATTATTAGAATGTACCATTTTTTTTTACCAAAAAACCCCGTGAAATGCATGTTACATTTCATTCTGAATTTTAATAGAAATTAAAAACATAGATTTATGGATAGTGTCATGGCTATTAAAAAACACTCTTCAGTGTGACCAAGAGTGGTGGAATGATTAATTATGATTATTTAAATCTTATTTGTTTTGGTTTGCTAATATACTACAAAGACTTAAAACAGAGCATATATATGTATACACACACTCACTAAAAATAGCAACATTTTCAATCTTTCAAGAAACAAGCAAAACCCACATAAGTTCTGATGGTTTATAATGTCTCTTTGGCTGAAAGTAATTAAAGTTTTTTTTTTTTTAATGTTGAATGGAGACTAGGATGTGGGGCAATGGGGTTAGCGGAGGTAGAAATGCTGAAACAAGGCAGATCAATGTAGGCCTGGTTTGATTTATAATCATGCTATGGTTAGCAAGAACATGTAAATATAATGATGTTATTTAGAAATTTACCAAACCATTTTGACAGCTTGTTTTATGAATTTACAAGGTTTTTTTTTATCTCATTGTTGAGGAATGGGATTTTCTGGTTAATCTAATATTCCCGTTAATTCTTGCTATGATTCTTATTAACTCAATACAGCTGACGTTTGGGATCCCTAATTAGGCAGCTGGCCACATTACATGTGGGCTGAAATGGTTTTATTTTGAAAGGGAAGTGACTAAGTGTTAGGAATATACGTTTAAAGCCTCTATTAAAATGCTGGTAGAACTATTTATTGGTACCTCTCATTGCAAATTAGATGCATAATAAATTGCCACAAGGCTTGCAGTTTATTTGTTCACTTGAAATTAAGTGAACAACCAAATCGTTGCCCATGGCTGAAATCAGTGTTCAAAGGGCACAGCACTCTCTGGGCAGGGCAGGAGGCAGTGGGCACCACCATGGCAGGAGGCAGTGGGCACCACCAGGGCGGGAGGCGGTAGGCATCACCACGGCAGGAAGTGGTGGATACCACCAGGCCAGAAGGCAGTGGGCACCACCAAGGCAGGAAGCGGTGGGAACCATAAGGGCAGGAGGCAGTGGGCACCACCATGGCAGAAGGCAGTGGGCACCACCAGGGCAGGGGGTGGAGGGCACCACCAGGGCAGGGATGGTGGGCACCACCAGGGCAGGGGGCGGTGGGCACCACCATTGCCTCTCCTGCTGCTTCTTCCTCTTGGAGTCCTATTTCAGGGCCCCCTTTACACCAGCTTCCCTCGTATCCAACACTTCAGTGCCTCTTCTATTCCTTCTTTTTTTGTTGTTGTTGCTTTTTGGGGGCATACCCGGCAATACTCAGGGGTTACTCCTGGCTGTGCTTGGGAGACTATATGGGATGCTGGGATTGAACCTGGGTCCACTGCATGCAAGGCAAACATCCCCCTGCTGTGCTGTTGCTCCGGCCCCTATTCCTTGCTTCTTATCATTCGGTCCTTACCAAAGCAGGCAGTCACCTACTTAATTTTGTGGTCTGGGGAAGCATATTCGTCACAGGGGCCAGGAATCGTTGCAGTGTGTCAAAGGGCACCACAGTCTTTGGAAAGAGAGCAGGCATGGGGGAAGATGTCACTGGCATTCCAGCTGTGGGACTTCCGGTTTCAGGCTGTCCAGTGAGTTGCTCTCTTTGTTGCTGGGGTTCAGAGTCCCACCCGCATCACCGCCTTGCTACTAAAGCCAATGCCTCTGACTTTGCCAGGCCTTGTCTGTGTGCAGACCGGGAGTGGCTCCCAACATCTGCCCCTAGAACCAGCGCTGGCACAAACACGGCGGCGGCACAGCTGGAACCCGTGTGGGATTCCATTCTGGATGAGGCATGGTTGTCCCAAGTGATGCAACCAAGGGATTTCAACATCGGTCCCATGACTTTCTAACCATTGATAACAAGCCCGTTTCCCCATTTCCCCACTGTCCCGTCTCTCCTGCACTAAAGGCTGGTCAGCAGCAGGAGGACAGAGCAGAGCATGGAGGTGGGCAGTTCTGGTCCATTTGTGAATAATGACTGGCTCACTAGTGGCCCGATGGATCAAAATCTCCCCTTTCTGTTTTGGAGAATAGGTCAAATAACAGATTAACACCCTGAGCGCAGTGTGTGCCTCCTACTTGGTGCTGTGTACATGTGGACAAATGTTCCATTCTGATACTGGCATGCAGCAGGCAGCTGAGACATAGAACAGAACCCGGCCAGGAGAAGGGCCGCACAGCCAGCTGAGGGCACTGTGGCCACCACGGCCTTTCCCTCTCTCCTGCCATGAGTCTCAAACGCCAAGTGTGGAGGTTAGGAATAAAGCTTCACTCATCCATCGGCGACACATTCCAGAGGGAATCATCCCCATCTGCCTTCTGATGGGCCAGGGGCTGGAAAGAGACGGGGGGGGCGGCGGGCAGCTAGCCCAGGGCTTAGCTCCTGTGAGTGGCAAGTCAGCTCACTAGTGCTGATGGGAGCACCCCGCCCCCTCCCAGCCAGGGACCAGCTGTGGCTGAGGGTGCCCCTGTAGGCAGAGCATGAACACCAAGAGCCCCTGTCTGTGCTATGGATAAATGACCTGCACAGAATCTGGGAAGGCTGATCTGGGCCTGAACAGGCGCCGCCAACAAAACAGATAATTCTCCAATCAGTTAGCTCCAGGGTTACGGCCTGGGTCAGTGCACAGTGCTGGTGCCCATCATTCTTGTGTGTGTGTGTGTGTGTGTGTGTGTGTACATATGTAAGAATTGCTTGCTGAATGGAAAGATGTTGCTGTGATGTTGATTAGAGATCTCTGTCGGTTCGGGGCACAGACATAAGACCTCACAAACGAGACGTATATTCATCTTTAATAATCTCCAGTTGGACGGACAGCGTGATCATTTTGGCAGCTGACTGCTTACAGAATGACCACAACTCTCTTATATGCCCACAGTATCAAAGGACAACACAAATTACACTATAAAAGCATTCCACATATTTAGCTTATGAGATACAACATATGAGAATGGAAGGGAGACAAACAGTTAGAGCCAAACCTGCAGGGGGATGTTGTCACCGTCTGCCACTGTCTTCCCGTATATCATCGATTACTTGAGTGGGCACCAGTAACATCTCAATACGTCCTGTCACATGTGAGATAGCCCAAGGGCATCATCCCTCTCCAGGAACATAAAGGGCCTCAAACCATTCCATCACTCATGGGAATGAGGTCTATAATTGTAACTGGTATTTGGCATATCAAATACGACATGGGTAGCTTGCCAGGCTCTGCCGTGCGGGTAGGATACTCTAGCAGTCACCTCAAAACTCGAGCATTTATTGATGAACCAAGCGGCCGCACGAACCGGCCTATGATCAGCTCTTCTGCTGGGTGGAGCTCTGAGGAGAAGGGAGTCTGGATGTGGAAAATGGCGGCCCTCATGCTGTGGGGGTTCCTCTAGCTTCTTGCGAGGCTCTGCTGGGGTGGCGGGCCAGGGCTAGAACCCACCTCCCTCCTGGATGCCTCGTTATCAGCTGGGCACAGGGAGAGCAAGTAGCAGCTCTGCCCCGTGTGTTTATATATATATATATATATATATATATATATACATATACATATACATATACATATTTATATATAAAAACAAATGGCCAATAAATGCATGGAAAGATTCTTAACAATAATTATTAAAGGAATGAAAATCAAAAGCATAATTATATGCCATTTTACACCCATTATCTATTTTTGGTTTGGGACCACACCTGGCATTGCTGAGAGCTTTCTCCTGGCTCTGTGCTCAAAAATCACTCTTGGCAGACTGGCAGAATCATATGGGACACCAGGGATTGAATCCGGGCCAGACTGTGCAAGACAAGTATCTTTCTTGCTGTACTATCTTTTTGACCCCACTATGTGTATTTTACAGAAAAATTTAAATTATCCAGGGACCTTTTTTGTCACATAAAAGAGTTAAAATTATTCTGCAATCTCCTTTGTTCACTAAATATCTATCAGTCTTCCCAAACTAATAGCTTTAAATATACTACAATCATTTCAATAAGTTTTCCATCATGACCATAAGCAGGATATGGTTTACTTAACAAGACCTTGACGCAAATCATTGCTAACGTTTTGCTCTTGTAAAGATGCTGAATGGGGGCCAGAGCCATTGTCCAGTGGGTACGCCATTTGCCTTGCATGCTGTTGACCTGGGTTTGATCCCAACATCCCATATGGTCCCCCAAGCACCACCAAGAGCAATTCATGAGTGCAGAGCCAGGTGTAATTCCTGAGCATCGCCAGGTATGACCCCAAAAAGCCAAATAAATAATAAAAAGAAAAAGAAAAAAGGTTTTTTTAAATTGTTTTTGCTTGTTTGGGTCACACCTGGCATTGCTCGAGGGTTACTCCTGGCTCCGCACTCAGGAATTACTCCTGGAGGTACTCAGGGGACCATATGGAATGTTGGGAATTGAACCCAGGTCAGCTGATGGCAAGGCAAACGCCCTACCCACTGTGCTATCACTCGGCCCCAAGAAACAGTTTTTTTTTTAAAGAAAAGGATGCTGAATGGTCTTGCACATCTGCAAATAGTTTTATGGAATAAATTTCTTGAAGTAGAAATGATAGGTCAATATCTATATTTAAAGATATCTAGTCCTTTCCTATCAAGGACAGCTGTTGGAGGCAGCCAGATGTTCTCTAATACTCCAAAGACAGCAGGGGATGCTATCTAGGTGAATGTTACAGTATGCAAATCCAGCCTTCCTGACTAGTCCAAGGTGGCAAGATCGCATCAGTTTTGGAGAGACAAAAAAAAATTGTTTTCTGTCTACACTCCAAGCAGTGTCCATTAGACTCCATCTTTTTTTTTTTTTTTTTTTTTTTTTGGCATCACACCCAGCAGCGATGCTCAGGGTTACTCCTGGCTCTGCGCTCAGGAATCACTCCTGGCACTGTGTGGGGGACCATATGGGATGCCGGGGATTGAACCCGGGTCGACTGCATGCAAGGCAAACGCCCTACCTGCTGGACTATTGCTCCGGCCCCTAGACTCCATCTTAGACCAGCTACAGCCAACAAGGAGATGTGACGCAGGGAAATGACCTAGGAGGAGAGCAGAGTCTGTGTTTCTGCATCGTGAAAACAGTGTCACTAGGGAAGTCCACATCCTACCTCTGTTGGGAGACAGCCTGCCAGAAAGCCCTGTGTATCTGTCAACAGGCAGCATCCATCAGCCCTTAGCATAGCCTTTGATCTGCTTTCTGCCAACAGAAAGACCCTTCAGTGGGGCCTTTCGGTACCATCCTGCATTGCCCGCCCTCTTCTGTTCTCATACTGGGGTACTGCTTTCCCTTCACCTCCCAGTCACCCTCACACAGCACAGGGAGGCCAGAAAGAAAGATTTGAGCTATATTAGAGAGAGCCCAATGGGAGAGGACGCAATCACGGACCCAATGGAAAAAGCCTCTGATGAGGGAAAAACCCCAAGCAGCATTTTGATCAAAATCCCTTTTGGAAGACAGCCAGGCAGGTCGGGCCAGTGCTGTCCTGGGAGCCAGGCCTTTGCCTCTATTCTGGGATTTGCAGGAGGGAAGGCTGTGGGGAGGGAGCCTGCCGGAGTTGGGGCCAGCGGTCTCAGTCCACCGAGGGCCTCATCTGGGCTGGTGTTGCTGGGAAACAAAGGTGGCCCTCCCTGGAGCCTCCCTGGGGATGCACTGAAGATGCAGAAATATTAATTTTGGAACAACCATGCCTATGTGTTTAAAAACAACTGAAGCCAGAGCTGCAGTTGATTGGATTGGCAGAAATTTATCCCTCGCCCCCCCCTGCCAAAGAAAAACCAAACAAACAAAACTGAATTTGCTCATTCCAAGTTCCCATGGCCCGTCAACAGGAAACCAAAAGATACATCCCCAGCTTGGAGAACCCTCTGTCAGGTGAGCCTCAGTCTCTGGGTACCCCCAAATGCTGGGCACAGCCTGTAATGTCCCATTTGAGGGGAGCCCAACTTTCTGCCCATTGAAAAGGAAATAAAAGCTTTTTTTTTAAAAATAGGCACTTTATTTTATTTGTTTATCTATTTGTTTATTTTTGCTTTTTTTTGGGGGTAACACCTGGCGATGCTCAGGGGTTACTCCTGGAGATGCTCGGGGACAATATGGAATGCCAGGGGATCAAACCTGGGTCAGCAGCGTGCAAGGCAAATGCCTTACCCACTCTGCTATCGCTCTGGCACCCAGGAAATAAAAGCTTTAATTATTTTTTAATTGAATCGCAGTGAGATACACCATGAGATACAAGGTTGTACATGATTGGGGTTAAGTCATATAATGTTCCAAGATCATCATGATAATTGACAATTCCAGAAGATTGAATCTAAACTTTGGACATGGGAGCCTCCTGGTAGACAGTTCCACAATGAAATTGACTACATCATATTCAATAGATGCTTTTGCCTGACCATTGTTGCTGTCATCCCAAAATTCCAAACAGGATTGCACTACTGTCTCCTTCATACAAAATTCTACTGCACGGAATGGGGAGAAAGGACTGCAAAAGTTTAAGAAGAGAACTCCAAGAATGTCCACCAACTGGAGCTCTTTGACACCATTGTGGCAGCATGGGAAGATGCCATCATTGACAACATCGATGAAGAATACAACCGACTGGTTCAGCACCTCTATGATTGTGCAAAGAACACCAAGAGAGAGAAAGTCACAAAAGGATGCCTGTCTTCAAAAACTCTAGAGATCATTCAGCAATGTGGCAAGGCACAAACCTCAGGCAACCATAAGCTAATGTCCAAGCTCGCAAAGCAGTGCAGAGAAGTGATAAAGGAAGACCTCAAAGAGAGAAGAGCAGAAATACTGGAAGATGCAGCAGAAGCCGGGAAAAGCATTTGCAAGTCAACCTGTCCTTTGCCAAATATAAGAGCAAGATGATTGCCCTCAGATGGCCTGATGGATCTATCATATCTTCCAGAAAGGCAATGGAGAAGATTATCCATGACTTCTACTTGGATCTCTTTGATAGCCACATCCACCTGCCCATATACCAAATTCCGCGCAGGATGGATATGTCGTTCCCAATGTTCTCCCTTCTGAAATCCGACATGCCATTTCATCAGTAAAGAGGCAAATAGCACCTGGCCCAGACAAAGTCAGACCTGAAGAATCTGCCCCCAGTACTCATCAATACATTGGTTCGGCTCTTCACACACTACATGTCTGAATGCAAGGTGCCCTCCCAATGGAAAACCAGCAGGACAGTTCTACTGTTCAAGAAGGGAGATATCCACGACATTGGCAACTGTTGCCCGATCTGCCTGTTGTCCATCAACTACAAGCTGTTCACTTGAGTCATTCTGAACAGGATTTGCAGAACATTATGAAGGACAACCATGCGAGCCAACTGGCTTCTGAAAAGGATTCAGTACAATCGACCATATCCACACGGTAACTAAGCTCATTGAGATTTGTAGGGAGTTCAGATGCTGCTCTGTCTAACGTTCATTAATTTAAAGAAAGCCTTTGATTCTGTTGAGACTGAAGCTGTCATCAAAGCCCTAGCCAAACAGGGCATTCAAACCCAATACATCAAGATCCTTCGTGAGCTGTATTACGGATTCACCACCAGGATCTCACCATTCTACAAGGAATTAAAAGAGGGGTTTTGCAGGGTGATACCATTTCACCAAAACTCTTCAGTGCCATCCTCGAGAACATCATGCGACAATTAGAATGGGAAGGAATGGGAGTGAAAATAGACGGTTGGCAACTACACCACCTCTGCTTCGCTGATGACATCGTTCTAATAACACCAAACATTAGCCAAGTGGCACAAATGCTGGCTGAATTTGACTGTAAATGTGGAAAGATAGGTCTACAACTGAATCTCAACAAAACAACATTCATAATGAACTAGTTCCTGATGCTCCATTCACTCTCAATGGAACAAACATCTCTGAATGCAGCAGTTATGTGTACCTAGGTCGAGAACTCAACATGATGAATGACCTAGCACCTGAGCTTCACAGGAGGAAGAGAGCAGCATGGAATGCCTTCAAGAGCATTGAAGAAATAGCTAAAAGGACTAAGAACCTCTGGCTCCAGGCACGTCTCTTCAGCTCCACCATTCTCCCTGCATTAACTTATGCCTCAGAGATCTGGGCTCTACAAATGCAGGATGAGAATGTTATTCGGGTCTCCCAAAGAGGAATCGAAAGAGTTATGCTTGGAATATCACACCTCACTCAAGTGAGAGAAGGAATTCGGAGCTCTGACCTCCACTGACGATCAAGAGTCAGGGACGCTGTCTTGTTTGCCAGGGCATCAAAAATCAGATGGGCTGGACATGTAATGCAATTTGGAGTCGACCTCTGGACTAGAGGCATTACCGACTGGATCCCATGGGACATCAAAAGGTCATGTGGCCGCCCACCTACAAGATGGTCAGTCTTCTTTGTCAAGACCCTGAATGAACGGTTTGAGGCTCTTCGTATTCCTGAAGCAACCAGATGCCATTGGGCTACACTGGCATGTGACAAGGACAAATGGGAATATTACTGGCACCCCCTCAAGCAAATCAACAAATAATGGGTGTCAAGTGATCAAGTCATCAATGTTTCAAACCCATCCCTTCACCAGTGCGCATTTTCCACCACATTGTCCCCAGTTTCCCTCCTGTCCCCCACCCCCCACCTCTGACAGACTCTCTCTCTCTCTCTCTCTCTCTCTCTCATTTGGGCATTATGGTTTGCAGGTAGTGAAGGTTGTCACGGTTGCCATGTGTACCCCTTTACCCACTTTCAGCACTCAGTTCTTGTCCAGAGAGATCATTCCCAATTATTATTTTCATAGTGGTCCTAACTCCTCTTTGCCCTCCCACACTTGTGGCATAAAAGCTTTCCTGGATGAGTGCAAGCCCTTTGTTACCTTTGAGGGTTGGCCTTTTCTCTTTGTGTATGATGCTTCCGGAACACCCGCCCCGCTCTGGAGCTGTCTCAGGGCTTCATGCGCTTCAGTGCCCGCTTTCTGACCCCAGGATCCCAGTGCCCCACTCCAAGTCCCCAAGGCGAGACTGGCCCCTCTCTGCCCGTGCCCCCCAGCTCAGCTGAGAGATCTCTTGCACTTAGTAGCTGCTCCTTGTCACAGAGGGCTGAGAGGCACTGGTTTGATATCAAACTCCGTTATCAGACAAGTCAAAAGAAGGATAATCTGCCACAGCTCTTCCCTTCTTGCTACTGAGTCGAATTGCCCTGTCCGGAAACACAGCCTCTGGGGTGTGTGGGTGTGGAATGGAGGATGGTCCAGGTCAGAGGGGAGACACATCTGGGCCACCCTGTTTAGTTGGTTTTTATGTGGTTTGGCTGGAGTGATTGTACCTGCCTTGCACATGGCTGACCCAGGTTCACTCCCGGCATCTCACAGGGTCCCCTGAGCACTGCCAGAAATAATTCCTGAATGCAGAACCAGGAGTAAGCCCTAAGTGCTGCTGGGTGTGGCCCAAAACTCAACAAAAAGGGAAGACTTTCTTACCATGGTGCTTTTCTGGCCCTGCTGGACCGGTGGCACAGCTGTGTCAGGAGTTGAACCCGCCTCTCCAGGATTCTGCTGGAATTTGCCACAAAAACTATTATCTTAGAAGAAAATGTCCCCTCCAAGAGCTCTGGATTCTCCTTCCCTCATTAATCAGCCCCTCGTACCTCAGGCCCCTGAGTCCTTTGGCTCTTGGTCACCCCCTTTGTAAAATGCTGCCGTTGGTTTTCCCCAGGTTCCTTGGCAATGGGAGATGAACAGTTGCCGGAGAGGCAGTTTGTGGGATGGAAGAGAAAGAACAAAGAAATGGAGCTCGACCAGGCTGAGGAGTCTCAGGATGTGAGTGAGGACCCTGGTGCTTGTCTGAACATCAGAAGCAAAGTCAGATGGGGCAGGAAGGGACAGATAGGCTCTGACTCTGGCAGGGCCCAGAAAGGAAAGAAGAAAGAGTGGAAGAAACGCTACTCTGTCCGAGGGTGACGGGTTTTGGGCCAGTGTCTCCTCCTTTTTAGCAGAGTCCTCACGCACCAAAGACCCAGGGACCCTGGTGGAGTTTCCGGCCGTCCCATCTGCAACACTCAGCTCCTTGTCCGTTTCTTGGCATTTCAACACTCCTGCCTAGATTCCTTTTCCTTTTGAATTATTTTGCTTATTATTGTTATTAGTATTATTTGTCTATTCATTTGGAAGTGCTTGCTCCTCTTGAATGATTTAGAGCACCAAGTGTTCTTTTGGCCTGTGCTGGGCGAAGCGTCCTAATGTCCCAACCTCTCCAAGACTGTTCCAATGAGTGACACCAGAATGAATGCTAAAACCCCACCCAGCAAGTCCTCCAGGCCCACATCACTGGGACCGGACATCCTGCTGCAAGTGTCTTCCTCCAGGGTTCTTTCCATAGGCCCCACCCGCCCCGCCCTCTGTCCCTTCTGTATTTTTCTTTTGTTGTAAAGGTTGCTACTGGCTCTCACTGTGCCCAGCCACTCATGAGGTGCCTGGGAGGGAGGGTAGGTTCTAGCCCTGGCCTGCCACCCCAGCAGAGCCAGTCTCACAACAAGCCAGACGACCCCCACTCCAAGAGGACCTCCATTTTCCACATCTGGACTTCCCCCTCGTCAGAACTCCACCCAGAAGACCAGCCTATCACAGCCCAGCTCATCGAGATCCACCCTGCTACAGTCTTTTTTTAATCTGGCCCAGGTATGCTGATCCAGAGACATACATGGGGCAGAGCTGCTACTGGCTCTCACTGTGCCCAGCCGCTCATGAGGTGCCCGGGAGGGATGGCAGGTTCTAGCCCTGGCCCGCCACCCCAGCAGAGCCTCACAACAAGCCAGACGACCCCCACTCCATGAGGACCTCCATTTTACACATCTGGACTTCCCCCTCGTCAGAACCCCACCCAGCAGACCAGCCTATCACAGCCTGGCTCACGCGCCGCAAGCAGCAGCGTGGTTCATCAATAAATGCTGGATTTTGAGATGACTACAAGAGTATGCTACCCGCACGGCAGAGCCTGGCAAGCTACCCGTGTCGTATTTGATATGCCAGATACCAGTAACAATTATAGACCTCATTCCCATGACCTGATGGAATGGTTTGAGGCTCTTTATGTTCCTGGAGCAAGCAGGTGCCCTTGGGCTCTACTTGCATGTGACAGGTCATATGGAGATGTTACTGGTGCCCGCTCGAGCAAATCGATGATGAACCAGAAGATAGTGATAGGGTAAAGGCTTCCCTCTTCACCTTCTGTGGTATTTTGAAAAACCTTTGATCTTGTCCACAGGGCTTAGGTTTTCTCAGTCCAAGAAGATTTTGTGGGGGTTTTTTTGGCAAGAATTTCCTTCCTTCCTTCCTTCCTTCCTTCCTTCCTTCCTTCCTTCCTTCCTTCCTTCCTTCCTTCCTTCCTTCCTTCCTTCCTTCCTTCCTTCCTTCCTTCCTTCTTTCCTTCCTTCCTTCCTTCCTTCCTTCCTTCCTTCCTTCCTTCCTTCCTTCCTTCCTTCCTTCCTTCCTTCCTTCCTTCCTTCCTTCCTTCCTTCCTTCCTTCCTTCCTTCCTTCCTTCCTTCCTTCCTTCCTTCCTTCCTTCCTTCCTTCCTTCTATTCTTAACTTTCTGAGGACTTGCTATAACATACAGGAACTAGTTTAACAATGTTTGGATTTTACAAGGCTTCTAAGTGTTCCTTTGTTCCATCAAAGCAAACATTAATACCTTGCTTTCTCGCTTCATTCCCCGACTCATCTCCTGGTACCTGGTGTTTTTACTGGGTCAACTGTTTTCTGGAGGAGAGTAGCAGAGAGCTGTGGAATGAGGGTGCAGTCCATATTTTGCATCTTTGCTAGTTCCCTCTCCTTGGGGACCTTCTCAGCATGGCTTCCGCACTGTGTACTTTGTAGCTTGCTGCCAACCTTTTTTATATCATCATTGCTCTGTGTTCCCAGGATTTCTTGCCCACCCGGCCCTTGGCCTCTTTTTTTTTCACCTCTGGTGACCAGGAGGTACCAGGATTGACTTTCCTTAGTGTGACATTGTGGGACTTAACTGGACATCTAAAGAACAGTGCTGGCTTTTCCAAGGACCCAGCCAGGACAAGCCCCTGGCATCCTGGCTCTTGATTTTGTCCTGGTAAAGCTCAGGGACTATCTGTGGTCTGGGATCAGACCCCGGTCAGCCATATGTAAGGAGCTGCTGCACAGCGCTCTCAGCTGTTCTTGGAATAAACAAGGCTGAGACCTGCCTCCTGTAGTAATGCTGTTCGTGGTTTTGCTCCCCAAACACCCAGAATCTGGGTGTCCAAAGTCTGAATCAACTCTAAACGTTCCAACGGTTGCAATGAGTGCAAAGGTGGAGCATGTTTGAGATGAGACACTTGCTCCAGAGAATAAACAGATGAACCCCTTCACCAATAAAATCTTGCTCTGAACATGCCCTGCATGAAACAGCAGCCTTAGTGACTCATAAATGGTGCTCAGAGATGCTGGAGAGAGAGTGCTGTGAGTAAGGCACTTTCCTTGTATGTGGTCTATCCTAGCATTGCATGGTCCCCTGAGCACAGAGCCAGGAGTGAGCCCTGGGTGTGTTTACCATTTAAAAAAACGAAAAAAAAAACTAACCTAAACCCCAAACTAAAAACCAAGCCAACAGAAACCAGTGAGACAGTAGATTGAATGTTACTCACGAGATGATTCTCTTGATTCTGGGGACAGTATGAACATCCTTCTCAGGAATACCCTGGTGGAGATGTTGCGACTTGTCTAATGTTTGAGGAAGTGCTTACGTGGGTATGGCCTGACTGCAGAAAGCAAAGGGCCTATGCCCTAGACTCTGGTAGGATTTTTGATTGTTATCTTACAACAAACAACAGCAACAACAACAACAACAACACAAAGCTTAGGAAATTCAAGGATCTGGAATCTTTCTTTGCAAAATGATTTGAACTTAGCTAGAAACTTTAGAGCAAATGGTTGGAATTGGCTACTGACAGACAAAATTAAAAAAAATTTAGCAAGGCTTTCTTCATTTGTTGGATAAAAGATAAAAATGGTGGGAAATATTTACACCAGACTAGAACTAAGCATTGCATGTACACAAAGTAATTTACATGATAATCCCTAAATGTCTGTAGGGCAAGCCACAATGTGTAAGAGAAGAGAAGAGAAGAGAAGAGAAGAGGAGAGAGAGAGAGAGAGAGAGAGAGAGAGAGAGAGAGAGAGAGAGAGAGAGAGAGAGAGAGGGGGAATAGTACCTGCTATAGAGGCAGGCTGGGTAGGGGAAGGGAATATTGGGCCATTGGTGGTGGGAATAGGGCATTGGTGGAGGAGCGGGTGCTGGAATAATGTATGACTGAAATCCAATCATGAACATTTTTGTAATTGTATATCACACAGTGGTATAATAAAAAAAAAAGGCCATCCTGACACTGCCAGAAGTTTGGAAAAATCTCCATTTGTGTCCGCAAAGCCCTGTGGATTCAGTTTCTCTGCCCTCATTACCATAAAATCAGGACAGGCACATCATGGAGGTGCGTATTGTCTCTTGGGAGCAGCACCAGCAGCCTGCCGAGATGTGAGATGCACGGGGAAACGGGAAGTGAGAAACTAGAAGCATTTATCACATGACAAGTACTCAGAGCTGATAAACTGGGAATTGTTCCAACCTGGACACGAACTCTTTGCTGGAAGAAGGGCTGTTTTACTCGTCATTTACTACTTAGTTATAATTGCAAATGACCAAGAAACACAGGGCTGATAGCTCTGCTTAGAGCTCACCACTAGGTATCTCGCGGAATCTGCCAACAGTTTTCGTGATTACTTGCCATTTTCCCATTGTGCCAGTTCAAATTAAATTTATTGAAATGTTGAAAAGTGATTCATGTCTCCTGAATCCAGTGATAAGAAATGAATTTTTTATTGGAATGTTATAATACTTAACTTTTTAAGTCATTTCTTTGGGTGGGGTGCCTGGAGGAGGTTGTGTCATGCATGGGAGTACTTAAGGATAATCCTGGAGTGACCCCCTGGTGACTCTTGGAGAGACCACGTGATGCCAGAGATTGAACAGGGTCAGTCACATGCACACATGTGCCTTAGCCCCTGCTACTATCTCTGCCACTCAGTAGTTGATTTCTGAGGTGAAAATGAATTTATTTTATCAATTATTCATCTGTGGTGGGCTACAAAGGAAGAAAAATCAATTGATTACAACTTAAAATTTTTAGCAAACATTTTTTGAGGGGCTGGAGTGATTGTACAGCAGGTAGGGCACTTGCCTTGCATGTGGCTGACCCAGCTTCGATCCCCGGTACCTCATATGGTCCCCTAAGCACCTCCAGGACTGATCCATGATCCCAGAATGGAAACCCTGAGCACTGCTGGGTGTGGCCCTGAAACCAAAAATAATTTTTTTTTTTGCTTTTTGGGTCACACCTGGCAATGCTCAGGGGTTACCCTGGCTCTGCACTCAGAAATTATTCCTGGCGGTGCTCAGGGGACCATATGGGATGCCGGGGATAGAACCCGAGTCAGCCTCCTGCAAGGCAAATGCCCGACCCGCTGGACTATTGCTCTGGCCCCAAAAAATAAATTATTTTGATAAAAGTGAAAAAATATTAAATTAATCTCCCCTTCTCAATGAAGGTGTCTGCTTAGAGACACACCAGGAAATACACGTGGCAGATTATACCATTTGCCCATTGAAGGTAGTTCCCCCTTTCTTATTTATTAAATTGCAGTTTGGGGTACATTTCTTATTCATGAGCATTCTGTTAATTTCCTACTCTCTTCTTTTCCCTCCCAGTTTTATTTAGGTGCCCATAACTTCACTGTATCACTGTCTTCCCGTATATCATCAATTTGCTGGAGCGGGCACCAGTAACATCTCAATATGTCCTGTCACATGCAAGATAGCCCAAGGGCATAATCCCGCTCCAGAAACATAAAGAGCCTCAAGCTATTCCATCAAATCATGGGAATGAGGTCTATAATTGTTACTGGTATTTGGCATGTCGAATATGACACGGGTAGCTTGCCAGGCTCTGCCGTGTGAGTGGGATACTCTAGTAGTCACCTCAAAACTCGAGCTATCATTGATGAACCACTTTGCAGCTTTGCGAGCCGGGCTTATGATCAGCTCTTCTGCTGGGTGGAGCTCTGAGGAGAGGGGAGTCCGGATGTGGAAAATGTGAGTCTCTGGATCAGCATACCTGGGCTGGCAGTTTTGAAAAAAAAACTGCTGCAGGGTGGGTCACTGATGAGCCAGACTGTGATCAGCTCTTCTTCTGGGTGGAGCTCTGAGGAGAGGGAGTATGGATGTGGAAAATGGCGGCACTCATGGTGTGAGGGTTCCTCTGGCTTCTTGCAAGGCTCTGCTAGGGTGGAGGGCCAGGGTTAGAACCTGCCACCCCTCCCGGACGCCTTGTGATCAGCTGGGCATAGGGAGAGCAAGTAGCAGCTCTGCCCGTGTGTGTGTGAGTCTCTGGCGCCCATAACTTACAGTGCTGTTAATAGAGTTTCAGAGATGGTGTTCAAATAACACACCCACTACCAAGAGTGTGGGGAGCTGTCCTGCAAGGTTGCTCCAGCCCATCCATCTCCTGGAAAGACTCAGGGTCTGTTGCCATTGACCATTTGTCTTTCCCTCCCCTGTCTCTCTCCCACTGATGAGGGAGATCATTCATATCCGTCCTTCTCCTTGGACTCACTTCACACAGCACGACCCTCCCAAGTCCCAGCCTGGTTGCTGCATTGGCATGATCTCATCCTTCATGAGCTGCAGGAGTCTGTTGTTTGTCCACGCTCGTTTCTCAGAAGTAGATTGGATTGGAAGAGTCCACTAAAACTCTAGCCTGCGTGGAAGCTTGGTGGCTAGTGAAGTGATTGGCAGGCAGTCCTGGATAAGGATACAGTGGGCCGTGGGCATATGCCACTCTGGGCTGTCTGTCCGGAGTAAGGGGTGCGATGACCTAGCCACCTTGGAATGAAAACTGGCCTTGCTGCAGGGAAGTGCCCACAAAGGCACCATGCTGGGCTTCTTTTGAGATCATCCTGTAACCAAACACTCAAGCCTTCGCTGTCCTCATAGTGACAGGAGACCATGAAACTAATCTTGAGACTGGGAAATACTCACTTCTCTACTTGTAAATTGGATTTTAGCTGGTTAATGGAACAATTAAAGGTTGTGATTAAATTTTTTTTCTTTCCAAAAAGTATGTATCTAACAAAGACAGTCCACAGAATGGGAAAGAATATTCACCCAATACCCATCTGATAAGGGGTTAATATCCAGGATATATCAGGCACTGGTAGACCTTTAAAAGAAGAAAACAAACAAACCCATCAAAAATGGGGGAGAAGAAATGAACAGAAACTTCAACAAGGAAGAAATTCGAATGGCCAAAAAACATATGAAAAAATGCTCATCATCACTAATCATCAGAGAGATGCAAATCAAAACAACAATGAGATATCATTTTACACCACAGAGACTGGCACATATTCAAAAGAGCAAGAACAACAAGTGCTGGTGTGGATGTGGGGAAAAAGGGACACTCATCCATTGTTGATGGGAATGCCGGCTGGTACAGCCTTTCTGGAAAACAATATGAACATTCCTCAAAGACTAGAAATTGAACTCCCATTTGACCCAGCCATACTAATCCTGGGAATATACTCTGAGAAACCAAAAATACGCAGCGGAAACACCATCCCTACTTTTATGTTCATAGCAGCATTATTCACAATAGCCAGAATCTGGAATCAACCAGAGTGCCCGAGAATCGATGACTGGATAAAGAAGCTTTGGTACATCAACAAAATGGAATACTATGCAGCTGTTAGAAAAAATGAAGTTATGAAATTTGCCTATAAATGGATGGACATGGAGAAGATCATGTTGAGTGAAATTAGCCAGAAGGAGAGAGACAGACATAGAATGACTGCATTTATTTGCATGACATAAATATATATACATATATATATTTATATATATACATATTATGATACCAATATCCAAGGTCAAGTGAAACATGTATCAGGAGGTCTTGTCAAAGGTGGAAATTATCACAAACGTGTGGGAGTCAGAGGCTAGGTAACACAGAAAATGGAACAGTGTGCTAACAATTGTCAAAAAGTACTAATACCAACCTAGAATTTAGCATTAAATACAGGCAAAAGATACACATGACAACCCTTTAATGTATGTTCTGTAATCCACAATCTGGAAGGGAAGGAAAGAGAAAGATATAGAGAGAAAGGGAAAGAAATAAAGAACCTGCCATGGAGACGGGCTGGGGAAGGGCGGAGGGAACCGGGGATGTTGGTGGTGGGAGATGGGCACTGGTGAAGGGATGGGTGCTGGAATACTGTATGACCGAAACCAAGTGTGAACATCTTTGTAATTGTATATCTCACGGCGGTATAATAAAATACTTAAAAAATGAAAAAGTACGTATCTAATAGGAAACATATCCTGATTCATCAGGCAAAACTTGAAGCATTCTTTATATTGACTCTATGAGTATTCTTAAAAAATGGCTAACAGAACAATAGTTCTCAGTAAATATTCGTATCCTTTGATCAAAGTCTGATAATGTGGCCTAAACTAAGGAAACCCATGGACATAATGCAGCATACTAAAGGGAAAAATAGAAAAATACTGTGGAGAGGAAGTGACAGATGGAGGGAAAGAGGAGGAAAGGGGAATGGGAGGGAGAAAAGGGAAGGGAAGGGAGAAGGAGGTGAAAAGAAGGGAAGGAACTTGGGGATTAGTTGGAGGAGAAGCTTCTGCTCACAAAGGCCCTCTCACAGGTTCTCTTGCTGAGGCTCGGTGCTTGAGAGAGGCGTGGACCCCCCAAATCCTCACCCAGTTGCCCTCCTGGGTTCAGGAACTTGGGACTCAGTTCCATCCCCATGTATCCTTTGCATGGAGCCGGAGTGAGCGGTGGAAAGGTATAACAGGCCAAGTGGATTGGACAGGGATGGGGACAGAGAGAAGCACCCTGGGCCGGCAGGAGGTGAGTCAGGTTCAGGTTCTAGAAAAGAGTGAAAATCGAGTAATTTGAAGGAAGCTGGTGGCGGTGAGCAGACCAGGAAGGGGGCGCCCTGTGAAAATGTTGGGGTCCTGAGATGCTAGTGGGGATGGAGCTAAGGGGACAGGAGATGACCAAGAAGCAGATTGATTCTTGGGGTGTCTGAGGACGAAGGGAACACTTGTTCTGGCTATGCTGAGTAGCGTCTCTGACCTCTGCCCAGGTCAGAGTGGGGCATTGCCAGAGATCTGACGTCAGAGAAATGTTAGTCTCTTCCTCAGACTCCCCCAAAATGTCTCATATTGGGGAGGGGCTTGTGGCCCAGAATTTATATTGACAATGATGAAGGAAGCGATCTGAAGTTTCTAGACCAGAGTGGGCTTAGGAGAGAGGCTGGGTGGGTGGGGAGTCAGGACAGGGAGACAACCCCCTTTAAATGAAAGCAAAAGATCAGAGGAGGGGTCCCGAGGCTGGGTTTGTTGGCGTTGCCTCTTCAGGCTTCCAGGCCTTCAGAGACAAAACTTGGAGGTGGGGTGAAGGACGGGGGAGTTGGGGGCTCCTGATGGCCACAGGAGATCCAACACCTGTGAGAACCAACTGTTTTTCATCTCCTCTGGCCCTCCAGGGGACTCTTTAGTAACTGAGTGTTAGGAAATCGCAGGGCACCGCCTGGACTGGTTCTCATGTGAAGGCCATGGACATTTCATCAAGCCGACCCCGGATTTATGTCTCAATAACAAGATCCCATTTGGGGAGCATTGTGGTTTCAGAACGGTCCACGCTGGAGCTGTGACAGGGTAGGGGGAGTGATTTATGCTCCAAGTGAAGGGCTACAGTGTGAGAAGTGCCCCCTCCCCATTCCGGTCTCTCTGGGGGTCACTTGCCAAAGGGGTGTGGAAGAGGAGGAAGCCACATTTCCTAGAGAGAGATTTTTGTTCCCCCGGGGAAGAATGAGAGGTTGGAGCTTGTTCCCTTTCCTCTGTTGGTTCCCATGGAACTCCGAAGTCTCCTTGTCATGAATCTGGTCTTGCCAGCAAGCTGCCTTACATGTGTGACCCCTGGAATGGGTCAAGCCGCTCTCTCATGTCCACTGAAATGCACAACAGCTGGGTCACTGGGTTCTCAGGATGGTCGTGAGCTGCGGTCAATTTGGGGTGCTCAGAAGAAATGCAGAAAGAGAAGCAGGCTTGTTGCAAGTCATGGTTTGAGGCCAGCAGTTCCCTGCAGGCACTGGGACCAAGCACAGTGGAGTGGGACTCCAGGGCTGATGGGGGACAAGTGAAGACTCTCCCCATGCTGGGTGGGGGTATCGCTGCTTCCTTCTTTCAATCCAGATGGGCAGGGCAGGGGGTGGCGGTGGCCCCTGTGAGAGGCAGCTGGGAGTCAGAGGGAGGTCACAGGTGTCCTGCCTCCTCTCTCCAGCCTGCACCCCTGCCTGTCCCATCACAAAAGCTTCTTGCAGCTACTGGCACGTGACAGTGTCCCCAGCTACTTCTTCCCAGAATGAAGCTCAGATGTGTGCCTGCTTGTGTTCCAGCACCTCATTCAGTCCAGAAGGAACAAACATGATCTATCAGAGACGACCGAGCAGGTGAGAGAATGAGGGAGGCTGGACAGCCTTAACACACAGAGTGAGTTGCCTGATCCTTGAAATGTCTCCCACAGACATGGCAGGAGGTGGGACAGGGTCATGGTGACTCGCAAAGCAACTGTGGGATGCAACACTAAGTTTTGTCCTGTGCGCTTTTTTTGGGGTAGCAAAGTCTGTAAAAGTATTGGTTATTCATCTCTCATTTATTGCCAGGAAAGTTCAGTTCAGGGCAACAGAAGACAGAACGTTCGTTCTCCATTAGCAAAAGTGAATTAGAAAATGTCTTAGAGAAATACATTTCTTTTTTCATTTCTTTTTTTCTAGTTACTCAGTAACTGCTAATCAAGCAAAAACATTTTCCCCCCCAAGTAGAGCAAGCTTAGCCACCATGTTAGTGAATACATACAAGTTTAAATGAATAGTTGACCTCTCCAAAAGGTGCTGATTTTTCTCTCTCACAAGCATTTTCTGCATTTTTTTCTTGGCATTCTTATTGAGAATTGCATCTCTTTAGTAAACTGCAGGTGATTTACAAGTCAGTTTTACCTTCATTTCTGTGAAAAGCAAGCATTTTCTTAGGTACCGAAGTTCCAGATATTCCAGACTTATTCCACGTTTCCCCTAAGCAGCTCATAGGTCCAGTTATCATTCCTCCTCTTGGGTCTTCCTTCCATCCTCCCCTCCCCAATCCCCATAAAACAGACACAATTTTTCCCTCTAAAATGTTCAAGCAGAGAGAAGGCTGGGAAATTTCCATTACCCGAGATACCTATTTCCAATAAAGTCTCCAATAGTCTCTCACTTATCAACCCTAAATATAAATTAACCCCCATTAACTGTTGGTTGTAGCGCCTCTCTTTCTGTGAAGCTTGCCTTCTTGGTTCAAAGAAAAGAAAGACTTTTTTTTAAAGGGGGGTCAATGCTTCCTTGGGCATCGACGACTTTACAAAGTACCATTTTGTTGAGAGCGAGAGAATCAGAAACAGCTGGGCTACATTTCCTTTGAAATGCACTCCAGTGAAAAATTAAAAGACAAAAAAAAGCACTCTTTGGTTTTTGCCAAGACCCAAACCATTTAAGAGAAACCAGGGGAGAGGGGAGAAGAGAAGAGTGTGAAATGTTTGGCCAAATCATTTCTCCCTTCTGTGGTCCTTAAGTTTGTTAAGACCAAAATAAACTAAAGCAAGACACAGAATTAGTTTGAACCGGTTCTGGAAACAGTTATGGGTCTGTTGTTAAGCTTGAAGAGATTCAATAAATATTTCCCCTCTTTTTCTCTTCTATCCCAAGAAAAGTCACTGTCATTTTTTCTCCCTTAACTAGTTTCTGAATTTTGCCAAACTCTCTCTGATAGATAGAAGGTTCCTAAACAGAGGGATTGAATTTAAGGAGAAAATTATGTTCTCATTGCTTAAGTTCCTGGAAACACGTTCAGAGAACAAATAGTAAATAAGTAATAAAAAGTAAATCCAGGGAATCAGAAAGCTGCCTGCTGCCTGCCAATACTTTTCATCGCACAACAGAAAACCAAAAAGTCACGATCATTCTAGAATTACAGGTAAAATAGGCCCATATGTGGGCGTGTTGGCTTCAATTCAGTTTAACAAACACCGTTCAGCAGGTCATTGAAGTAGATGCTGTCAATGCGCTTGTGAACTTGAGTGAGGAACGAGAAAGGGAGCACAGGCCGCTCTGGGACTGGAACCAGGGGCTCTGTCTTGCTTCTAAAGTCAAGGACAACTTGGGGCACCAGTATGACTGTTTTGAGAACTTGCAAATCACTGATTCTTTATTTTTTTAAAAAACAACAACAAAAAACATTTTTAATGATTTCAGAAAGGCGGCCTTGAAGTGATTAATTATGCTTTATTGGAAAGCCTCTCTTTAGGATTTCCAGAGTTTTCACTGAGCAAAAAAATAAAAAAAATTTTTTAAATGGTTTCTTAGCTGCCTTAGGCGTGGGTTTAGCTGCCTGGAGTCAGTGCTGGCAACACCAAGAAATCTTCCTCTTCACCCTCTTCATTTCCTTCCCAGGTTCCCTCTAGTCCTGCCCCGCACAACCCCAAGTTTCTGACTGCTTCAGTACTCCCTAGATTTTCCAAGAATAGTCGCAAAACTATTGGCTGTGTCAGTTACCACAAAAATAACAACACTTGGTGTATGTGTTCCCAAGCCATGAGTAATGCTTAAGCCAAGAGGTGCTGGGGGCCACCAGGCTAGACCCAGAAACATGGGGAGCTTGTCCTGAGATCAGACTCTTGATGGAAAGGCTTTCATCAGAGCCCCATTCTTTCAAAGAAGACACCAGAGATACAACCTTAATGCCCCTGAAGATGGTTCCACCAGGCCGGGGCGGAGTCTTCTAGTTCGAATGACTCCCTAGGTGCCCCATACGTGCCAAGGTGTGCCCACACTAATCGGGGATCAGGAAGAGATTTAGGTCGCAGAGCCCCCAAACCAGACAGCCCAGCCCGACTTTCTCCGCCTCCCCAGAAACTTGAATTTATGAAGTGTCCTCGCATCTCATCACTTAGGGATTTATGCCTGTAGGTCCGCTCTTGTTAAGGAGCAGCGTGGAGACATTCCCCTTGGCAGTGTGGGCTTACAAAGCCCCAATGACGGTGAATCTTTCTCCCCACCCCGCCTCCGTGCCTGGGCCCTCTGTGGAATGGGCTTGGCGGCCAGCAAGGCTCTCGGCACTAATGAAGTGTTATTTATACTACACACCGATCTTGGGTTTTGTTTTTCTTGAAGTTTCTCCTTGTTCCATCTTTTCTGATTTAAGCCTACACTGAGCAGACATGAGTCTGAAAGCCATTTTTCTGCCACTCTTCAAACTTTAAATGAACAGGACTTTTTATGAGGTGTAATTTTCAATAACAATGAAATAGTAGAAACCCCTCTTGGCCTTCGTGGTTCCATTCCCGCTGGCGCTTTAAATTTTTTTCCCACCCACCCTCCGGCTATTTATTTATTTGCTCTGCTTTTCTCTCTTTCCTGTTCTGCCACCACTGCTGTGGATAGTGGCCAGGACCTGTGTGAGATATAGAAGTACGCCTCCGCTCAGATCATGGAAGGCTACACCAAGGCTCAGAAACAAAGAGACGCCTGCAGGCAGGGCTCCCAGGAAGGATCAGGAACTCAGGGTGTGTGTGTGTGTGTGTGTGTGTGTGTGTGTGTGTGTGTGTGTGTGTGTGTGTGTGTGTGTGTGTGTGTTAGTTATAAATGCATGTGTGTATGAGTGTATGTGTGAGAGTGTGTATGTGAGTGTGTTTGTATGTGTGTATGTTTGTGTGAGTGTGTGTGAGTTGTGTATGAATATGTGTGGTTGGACCCAGGCAGGTAAAGAATGGTTCTGAACCATTTTTTCCACGAGAGGACTTCAGTCTCTCCTTAATTCTGATCTTTCTACATGTCCCCAAAGTGAATTAACTTCAAACCATGCACCCCGCCCTCACCACCACCAAGCAAAAAGGCTGGTACCTCCTCACTCATTAATTCACAGCTCCAGGCTGAGCAGTGAGAGCTGCAGTTCATCCTAACACTTCTAGAAAGTGGCTTTAGTAAGAAAGAATGAGTGCTAGTGGATGAACAAGGGATAAGTGTGAGAAAGGGGAGAACTTCTATAGTGAGTGACCAGTAAGCATTGGTGGCCCAGGCCCCCTATGGCCCTCCAGAGCCCCCTCTCTCAGTCAGGACAACAAATTTGTACAGATGTCTGGGGCTCATCCATTTCTAGGCTCCTCCCAAATCTGTCAACTCTTTCAGTGCACCCTTCTTAAAAAAAAACAGCCATGTCTACTGGCACTGGCTCTGGGGTACTGGGGGCTGGCTTCGGGCTATCACATACCGTTGAGCACTCTCCCACATCATTTCAGGGCGAAGCCCCAGCCAAGCCCAAGACCTGCAGCGCAGCACCTGCAAATATCTGGGGCTCCTTCCCTGCAGTGTTGGGGTGGGGTGGGCCAGGTATTCATTGGGGCGCAGGCAAGGAACGCTCCTCCACTCACCCCTGTTCTATCTCCCCAACCCCAAACTTTATCCTTGGGACCCTTCTGTAAATTTTGCACATACCTACAGCCCCCTCCTTTCCTGCTGAGGATTCACATTCTCTCCCAGCCCCAAACTTTATCCTTGGAACCCTTCTAGACTTTGTGTGTATCTGTAGTTCCTCCCGTCCCACCGAGAGGATCCACATTCTCTCACTTCTCTGCTTGCAAAATCTCAGGACGCTGAGTGATTCCTGCTTGCACCAGCAAAACAAAGAGAAAATCAGATTCTACTGGAGAGATTCAGTTGAGATTTCCAAACTCTTGGCTTCTGTGGATTACAGTTTGACACTGCTTGCAGCTGGGAGTGGTCCGTATGTATGTCCATCCTCGGGACTATAGGCAGTGTTTCTTATTGATCATCTTGATTTTCCATACACGGTTTGCATTCCTGACCACTGACCAGCTTTCTCCTCAGGGCATCCTGACAAAGCAGGTTCTGTTCCTCAGATGTGATAGATGCAGACACTAAAGAGTCTAAACAGGAGGCAAACCACAGGGGGCTCAGGAGTTTGCTGAGCCCCTTATCCTGCTTTCCAAGGAAGCTGAGAGGTCCCACAAAATAGGCACAGGCACACTGTCGGGCTGAGTGCTCCCAGGTGAGTGCCCTGCCAGAGAGAAGCTCTGCCGGAGAACCAGGCCATATTCCTAAGAGGTGACCTGCAATGGATTTCCGAGCCACGGACATAATGTTGGCACAAGTATTTATTTTTCTTTCTGTCAGCTCCTTCCAGTCTTCCTTGGGTTTTTTTTTAACTCTGACTTATCCCAAAACTCAGTTTAGCATCATTTGCTTTCGGAAGACACCCCAGCTTTGATGGGGCCAGATCTTCTCCCGTGGGCATCTGGAAACAGCGGCATGCTTGTCTGCTTGTCATCATGAGCCTTGCGTGCCGCAGCCATGCCCATTTATGACCCCTCCACTCAGTCCAACATGGACAGTGTGTATAGACTGGATGGAGAAGGAGAAGCCCGGCAGGAAAGACCACATGGAGACAGATCTGGCTACAGATACAATGTTTTGCAGAAACATGTGTCACTACGAACCCATGTCAAAATGTCCCTACACCTTCTCAGGCTTGAGCATAAGGAGATATTTAGATGATGGAGAGAATTAGATTAGAGTAGAGGTCAACACACAGATGAGACATGCAAATGAAGTATTGTGAGTCTGTTCAATTGAAAAAAAGAAAACCCCCTAGCCAGTCATTTTGAATGGAAGGTGATAATCGTAAGTGCCTGCAGGCATGTGCATGTATACGTGTGGTTATGTGACGTGAGTTCTACAATAAAAACTTGTGGTTCATCATTTGGTGGACAATCAGAACTCCAAGTGCACTGGGATTTTTTTCTCCCCCCTAAGCTATCCTCCTAAAAATCTCATACTCATAGAAATAATATTGGCTCTCTCTTTTTTTTTTAAACATAACGTTTTGATTACTCCGGCTCCGGCAAGTCTGGGCTGGTCCTCTATCTGCATGCTTTTTGGAGGAAAAAACTTTTGGTTCTGACAGACCAATATATGCACCTGAAACATTTTTTGAATAATATGAGTGTTAGGATGTGTGCCAAGAAGGAGGCCAGGACCCAGCGGGGCAGAGGAAGCCGGGATTTCTGGAAAGGGGTGAGCACTGGGATCATGAGCGCCTTTTGGGGGAATGGCCCCAGCAAGATGGGGTGAGAAAATAAGCTGGAAATGATGTCAGAGGGTCAAAGCAATGGACAGGAATCTAATTTGGAAAGGTTGTGAATCAAACTGATGATTCAGGAAACCTGCTTGTGACCCAGACAGTTGGGAAAATTGTTTTCTCCAAGAAGTTTTGTCTTGGGGACAGACTGATAGCACAGCGGGGAGGGCATTTGCCTGAACGTGGCTGACTCAGGTTCAGTCCCTGGCATCCCATATGGTCCCCCCACGCACTGCCAGGAGTAATTCCTGAACATAGAGCCAAGAGTAGCCCCTGAGCATCGCTAAGTATGAACCCCAGTCCCCCAAAATAATTTTTATCTTATTTTGGACATGGAGCAGGTTGACTATTTAATTTCCAGGGCGAGGTCTGTGGATTTGAATATACATCTTGACTGATTTCACCACCACAGTCAGGACATAGAATTATCCCACCGTTGCAAAGAGCCTTAAGACACTTCGACATCACCTCCCTTCTTTTCCCACTTGCCCTATGAACCCCTGGTCTGTTTTTCACTATTTTGGGGGCTATTAAAGAAAAATGAATCTTTGCAGTCGAATGCCATCCTAATGGTTTGTTTTTGCTCTCATTTCCATCTGTGGGGGTCAAGTTCTCCAAGACCTTGGTTATGGCCTCTAGTGTTGGGAGTATGTTTTCTTTGGGTCTAACATGAAGGTCTTGAATCCATTTCAAATTTTATTTTTTGTGTGTGATCTTAAGGAGTCATCTAGGTTTACTTTATTTTAATTTATTGATGTGTTTATCTGAGGGATTTCCAGCTGGTTCTGGGTTTCCCCCATACCCAGCCATGCGCAGGGTGCCCAGAAGAGCCAGTCAGTCCTGCATTGAGTTGTTGTGGAGGATTCAGCCTCCTCGCTATGCCCAGACATGCTTCGTTCCATCACTGCTTAGCTTCTGCCCCGTGTCTCTGCTCTCAGCATGGTTTATCTCCCCAGTAAAACAAACAACACTGTCAGGACGTTTACTCTAATAATTAGCTAGAATTTATTACCCTCAGAGCATTGTGTCTTTGCTCTTCGTGGACATGACCCACATCCCTCCTGAATTTATGATCTGACCAGGCACACACGCTGCTTGTTCAGATCTCAGCCCTCCTCCCCACCCTTCTCATCGCTCCTGCTTTTCTCTCCACTTCTTCACCCCTCACTCAACAGCATGTCCGGCCGCTGAGGGCCCTCCCTTGGAGCATTTGAGCCCTTCAGATTCCTCACTGGAAGGCCACTGTGTCTCTCCTGAAGCCCTGAGAAGGCCCTAATAAAGCAAATATCAACTTTAATTTCTGCTTTAGGTAGTACAAAGATGGCATTTACAATCCCAGTTTCTTGCTGGATAACAGGGTAAATGGAAATCTGCTCTACTGCTGTTCTTGAGAGAACAAACTTTTGATCTGTTCACCCATATTCCTGTCCACCTCTATGTGCTTGTCTCGTTCTTTGAGGGTTTATTTTGTTCTATGAGGGTTTTATTCATTCTGTTTGTCCCTTAATAGCCTAATACTCCTCCTTGACTAATGTAATGGATGACTGGAATTTGTTTTTTAACTTTGGGGTCATAGCTGGCAACACTCAGAGGTTATTCCTGGCTCTGCACTCAGGAATTACTCCTGGTGGTGCTCAGGGAACCATATGGGATGGCGGGGATCGAACCCAGGTGAAACACAAGCAAGGCAAACGCCTTCCCGTTGTGCTGTCGCTCAGACCCCTGGATGTTTTTTCTTTTTAATACAGAGTTTAGTCTGCATCACCAGATGCATTCATCAAGTTGAATTTCATCTTTAAATAAGGATAAGCCGTCCTTGTTTGATTGGAGTAGACATTTGACAGTTTGTCTGCTCACCAAGAATCTTGGGTTTCTACCCAGCGTGACATTCCCTCTGGAAACTACCCTTTGGTGCCTAGCACTGTTGAATGGGCAGCAAAACTTTCCAAGTGGGACATGATCCCTTCGTTTTGCTTTGCTTGGCTCCTACTCTTTGACACCCTCCACTCACTAATTTAAAAGGATTTGAATTCTGCAACAGCGGCAACAGTCACCAGCTTAGATCTTTAGCCTGTTTCTCTTGGAACCCAACGAGCTCTTAAGATTCTCACCCCATGTTTAAAAAACAAAGAAGAAAATATTCTCTGTGGTCTTCTTCGCTTACCAATAGAGACATGTTCACTTGACAAGTTAGTTGAATAATAGCTATACAGCCAGTAGTGGGATGCGATGGAAATGCTTCAAGGAACAGAAACCCGTAGAGGACCAGCTTGTAACTTGAGACTTTGAGAACACAGCTGAGGCCAAATGAGAGCTTCTCACCAACCCTCACCACGTACCTGCCATCAGAATCCGTCATCTGAACTCGGCGCGCCCACACCACAACTTTCTCTAAACACTTCCACCAAATGTTCTTAAGTGGAAGTTTCAATTTCACATGTTCAAACCGAAGTGAAATTCCTCAAGTCTTCCCTTGCGTGACTTGTTTTGAAACAGAAGAAGACTTCTCTTCTGATGGGCCAGTGTAATGATGACCGTGTGCAGTTTCCAAGCTTTAAATTGGGAATAATCTTTGCCGGATAAAGTCTGGCATGGCCCCTTGAGAGGTAGAAGGAAGGCGGGGGTGGAGAGTGGAGAATGGGCTTAGATGGTTTGAAGTTAATTCTTTGGACCCTTTTTAGAACTTTGAAGATCCGCAGTTCCTAATCACTAAGTCTTGGATAGCACCCTGCTCCCTGTCTGGTGGGGACCTGTGTTTTTGACTTGTGTCTTCTTCCTTTAGAGATAATTCCAGTATTTTAAAAGTTTTTTATTCCTATTTTTGGAAAGAAAAGTAACTTTTCTTTAATAGCACTAGCCTTTCCATGTGTCATTCCTTTCTCTTTCTTTTTACCATCTAATGTCTGGTGAAAATCCTTTTTTTGTTTGTTTTGTTTGGGTTAATTTCACCACCCGCCTACCTCTCTGTGGCGTGCTTCCTTTCTTTTCTAGCTTGGCTTAAACTTTTCTAAAAATTCTCAGTGTTCCAAAGCAGGATCTCTTTCCTAAACCTCAAAATCATTATGTCCGCGAGTAAATCCACCACTCTGCACCCATCCCAATTTCACTGGTTCTCTTAAGCAACGACGTCAAAGTTGTATCATTAGCTAAATCTAAAACCCACCTCTTCTCCTGTTTCCCTCTTCCTGATGTTTGCATCAGCAAGTGATGTTTGCATGACCTGAATGCTAACCACTTACTACATTTGCTATTACCAGGACTGTACCTGGTCTATGTGTTCCCCTGTTTTGATCACAGCCTCCCGCCATTCTGCCAGATCTCCCTTTGCAAGTCTGGTTCTTAGACTGTATCCAGAGGAAAATTTCTAAGAGTTTAGATAAGCTCTAGAGGCCTTCCCATACCAACAAAGTCAATCATTTCCCATCTCATCTCTTCTGTTTTTCAACTTCACCCTGTCAAACTGAACCTATTGCCACTTTTATGATCACTCTTGTTTCAGAGTAATTAATCACCCCCAACATGCTAGATCTCTCCTTAATTGGCGTCATGATTGTTAGGCTGTCACTCGACACAGACTCTCCAGAAGCAGGATATGTAAGTATAGAAAGTTTATTAGAGCTCAGTGCTGAGGACCCTTGAACCAAAGAGACTCAGAGAGCCCAGCACTGAGGGTCCACAAGTCAAGGAGAGTGACTAGGAGCTTTCAAAAAGAGTCCAAGCATTAGAGACTCAAAACTGAGGGCTGAGGGTTCTCAAGCCTTAGAGACCCTGAGCCCCAAGTCACTGTAGCATTTGCATTTTGTGCACCCGAGGGTCTGCTCTTATCTAAGGTAAAGCAAAAGTACAGAAGCAAATCGGGCAGTCAATAATTAGCGTGTCCTATTCTATGTGTTATAAAACAAAAACAAGGTGAAACTTGACTATGTATATTTTCTTGAACCATCCATGTTCTCTGCATTTTATGTTGCTTCCCTTATGGACTGGCATGTTTCTCTTACTAGGTTGTAAACTCATGACCCTGAGGCACAATATGGAATCATGTGCTTCAAGATGGCGTTACAGTGGCCTGCCCAGCTTTCATTCCATCCTTTCCAGCTAATTAATGGAGGTCATCAGACCGATTCTTATGGACCTACTATTCTACCTGGCATTCAACAAGTCTTTCCTAGGCCCTGCATAGTCCTCCCTGCCTCAGGAATAGGAGTTTCAGACCTGTACGGTTTTACAAGACCACTTCTGCCAAAGGAGTTAATAGTAACCAAGGGGGTAGGGCTAGGTCGTGTTTACTACTCCCTAGGAATTCCATTGCTTTTCCTATCTGTATGTCTATATTATATTCCCCCTAGAGATTTCACTTTCTTAAATCTTTCAGGGAAAATGGTTGGAGGTTCTTCATGCTGGCAAAGGGACTGTAGACCCTGCCTGCACAAGGAGTGAAATCTCACGATACCTTAGCTTCAATGTGTCCCAGGCAATGAATTAGTTTGATAACTTCAGAAGTTATCAATATCTGAAAGGGAAAAGATCAGATCCATTAGGCTGAGGAATGTCACTTTGAAGTTATTAGAACTTGGAGGATAAAAGGCCCTCTTGGACCTAGAAAGGGCAGAGTGTTTGCTGTCCTGGAAAACACAGAAATTAGAACAACAGAAACTGAAGCCACATGAACCATATGCTTCTGCCCTTCCATTGAAGGTGTCAATAAGAAACACTTCACTTGTATCACTTGTCTTCCCGTTATTCATCGATTTGCTCGAGCAGGTACTAGTAACATCTCCACATGTCCTATCACAAGCTAGTGTAACCTAAGGGCATCTGCTTGCTCCAGGGACATAAAGAGCCTCAAACCATTCCATCAGGTCATGGGAATGAGGTCTATGACTATTACTGGTATTTGGCATATCAAATACGACACGGGTAGCTTGCCAGGCTCTATCATACGGGTGGGATACTCTTGTAGTCACCTTTCATCTCGTGCATTTATTGATGAACTGCTTTGCAGCTGTGCGAGCTGGGCTTGTGATCAGCTCTTCTACTGGGTGGAGCTCTGATGAGTAGGGAGTCTGGATGTGGAAAATGGCGGCCCTCATTGTGTGGGGGGTTCCTCTGGCTTCTTGTGAGGCTCTGCTGGGGTGGCGGGCCAGAGCTAGAACCTGCCTTCCCTCCCGGGTGCGCCATGATCAGCTGGGTACAGGGAGAGCCGGTAGCAGCTCTGCCCCATGTATGTGAGTCTCTGGATCAGGCATACCTGAGCTGGGCTTGAAAAAGACTGCTGTAGGGTGGGTCTCTGACAAGCTGGGCTTGTGATCAGCTTTTCTGCTGGGTGGACCTCTGATGAGTGGGAAGTCTGGATGTGGAAAATGGCGGCCCTCATAGTGTGGTCAATAAGAAGCAATAGATAATTTATACCCTGAGCATTTGAGCATTTACATGAAGTCAAGCCATCAAGGCACATAAAGCATAGCTGTGACTTTCTTCTCCTACTGTCCTGTTCCTACTGTCCTTTCCCTTGGAAGATGGTTTTCACCAATGCCATTAAAGCATCTCTTCACAGGTGGGGGCTTCATGTATTCCCTTAAACCATCCATTAATTTCCTTTTTTGAAAACCTCATTCAATGCCCTTTGTTCCTCTTCTGCAGAATATTCTACTTTAGAGGAAATATTCTCTGGGTAGGGTATTGAGCCCAAAGATGGAACAAAAATTAAGAGCTGTTAAAATCCTTGTTCTCTCCAAATGCCTGTATCTGCACATAGAACAAATACTTAGAGCCAGTTTAGATGTTCACTTGGAAGTCCCTTGATTTACTAACGGGCTCAAGAGCATGCCTGCCTTTTCAGCTGATGTTCCCCTTTGTAAACATCTGGCCTCAACCATCCTGGTCAGACTTGTGGCAGCATATGCAGCTTTGAGCTCTTTTCCAGACTAGGCTTCTTACTCACAGTCAGTAAACCAGTTCTTATTTAGACGGCCTAAGAAGTACCTTTTAAATTAAGCCTTTTAGAATACATTTATTCAATCACCTTTGTAGAACTAGAATCTGATTTCTGCAGAAGACAAGTTCTCTCCAATTTCATTTTTAAATTAGTCAGGTAACTTAATAATCCTGAACTTGTTCTTTTGCATAAACACACCAAGGTTGGAGAACTTTCCATTTGGGGCTCCCTGTTATTTACTGAGAAGTCCTGGGGATTGGTTAAGACAGAGAAGGAGACACACCTATGATGACATTTTACCTGTCATGCCAGGATTACCCAGGATTGGCCATAAAATGTGAAGATGAAGTCCCATGTGAGCAGACAGTAGTAGCCTTATGCCTCTTCTTCTGGGCCTTAAGAGCAGAGAGGGGCCATATCTCTCTTTGGGACTGTGGACAATCTCTACTCCAGTTATCTTCTTTGTTGCAATTAGCGCAGATCCCAGGTGATCAGTCATTGTGGATCTGCCGATTCCTTGCTTTCCATATCAGAGACCATTTCCCCTCCTTCTTTGAGTTGGCCTGCCTCTAGGAACTCCCTGAGGTCTGTAGACACTTGCGACAGTACCTGTTAAATATATGTTCCTTTTATTTAGAACAATCCCATTGACTCTGTTTCCCTAGAAGAGGGCTTTGGGGTTCCATAGCTGGCTTTCCTGTCTGCATGACAGACCCGAATACAGAGAGGCAAGATTTTCTATCTGGATTTTGCAAGCCATCATAGAGCCATGAATCATCAAAAATGTAATGAAGGTGCAAATGGAGAAAAACAAATATTTCATTTTACTCACAATGAGATGCAATATACCCATTTTCTGTGGGTTCTACTCAAAAGAAGTATTAAGACCTATAGAGATAGAATAATACAGTTTAACATTATCTATAGAGATAGAATAAAACAGTTTAAAAAATTTTTTATTATACTACCATGAGATATACAGTTGCAAAAGTGTTCATGTTTGGGTTTCAGTCATACAGTGTTCCAGCACCCATCCCTCCACCAGTGCCCATTTCCCTCCACCAATGTCCCATGATTTCCCTCCTCCCCAGAGGAGGGAATGCCTGCATCTATGGCAGGCAATTTTCACCTCTCTCTCTTTCTCTCCCTCTCTCTCTATCTCTCTTCCTTCTTTTTAAATACTATGGATTGTAATACATACAGTTAGAGGTTTTCATGTATATCCTTTTGCCTGTTTTCAATGCTCAGTTCTACTCTGGTATTATCATTTACAATAATTATTAGTACACTGTTCCTTTCTCTGTATTACCTAACCTCTGACTCTCACACATTTGCAGTAGGTTCTACCCACTGACAACATTCCTGATCCATGTTTTGTCTGGCCTTAGATATTGGTATCATGCTATCTTTTTATAACCCACCAATAAATGCAGTCATTCTGTATCTGTTCTTTTCCCTCTGGCTAATTTCCTTCAGAATGATCCTCTCCATGTCCATCAATTTATGGGCAAATTTCATAACTTGGTTTTTCCTAACAGCTGCATAAGTATTCTATTGTGTAGATGTACCACAGCTTCTTTAACAGTCATCAGTTCTAGGGCACTCCGGCTGTTTCCAGATTCTGGCTATTGTGAATAGTGCTGTGATGAACATAAACGTGCATGGTGTTTCTGCTGTGTGTTTTTGGCCTCCCAGGGTATATTCCCAGGAGTGGTATTACTGAGTCAAATAGGAGCTCAATGTCTAGTCTTTGGAGGAATATCCATATTGTTTTCCTAAAAGACTGTACCAGTCGACATTCACACAACAATGAATGAGGGTCCACTTTTCCACACATCCATGCCAGCATTTGTTGTCCTTGCTCTTTTGGATATGTGCCAGTCTCTGTGGTGTGAGGTGATATCTCATTGTTGTTTTGATTTGCAATTCTTTCATAATTAATGATGATGAGCATTTTTTATATGTCTTTTGGCCATTGAATGTCTTCCTTGTTGAAGTTTCAGTTGATTTATTCACCCCATTTTTGATGGGGTTGGTGTTTTCTTCTTGTAAAGTTCTACCAGTGCCTGATATATCCTGGATATAACCCCTTATCAGATGGGTATCACTGTATCACTGTCTTCCCATTGTTCATTGACTTGCTCGAGCAGGCACCAGTAACATCTTCATACGTCCTGTCGCAAGCAAGTGTAGCTCAAGGGCATATGCTTGCTCCAGGGACAGGAAGAGCCTCAAACCATTCTTCAGGTCATGGAATTGAGGTCCATAATTGTTACTAGTTTTTGGCATAACAAATAAAACACAGTAGCTTGCCAGGCTCTGCCATGTATCAGAACTTATCATGTGGTATCAGAACTTATTAACGTTAGTATCAGATGGGTATTGGGTGAATATTCTTTCCCATTCAGTGGACTGTCTTTGTATCTTGGCTGCTGCTTCTTTTGAGGTGCAGAAGCTTTTAAGTTTCATGTAGTTCTATATGTTTATATTTGCTTATAGTTGCTTTGTTAGTGGTGTTTCATCTTTGAAGATGCCTTTAGCTTCAATGTCGTGGAGGGCTTTTCCTATATTTTCTTTAATATACTTTATGGATTCAGGTCTGATGTTGAACTATTTAACCCCTTTTTGATCTGATTTTTGTGCATGGTGTTAGACAGAGGTCCAAATTCATTTTTTTACATGTAGCTGCCCAGTTTTCCCAGCACCACTTGTTGAAGAGGCTGTCCTTACTCCATTTCATACTTTTTGCTCCTTTATCAAAGATTAAATGATTATGTGTTTGAGGAAGAAGAGAAGCCAGGAGGAAAAGATGTGTGAACACTTCCCAGCTACTCTGAAATGAGGAGGACTAGCAGCAGGATGTAGGCAGTCTCTGAACCCTGGGAAGCGCAGTTGTCTCGTGTGTCTCTGTTGATAACCAGTCAGAAGAAATAACAGAATGCCTCAAGCAGACAAATGGCATGCCTCCCGTTGTGCAAGAATGCATGGTCTCATGTCGAGAAGATTGTTCCTTCACTGCTTGGTCCAAGTTTACACCCTGTTCTTCAGATTGTGAAACAACCCGGAGTAGGAAGCGACAACTAACAGGATTTTTCTACTTCATGTAAATCTACATGGGGCAGAGCTGCTACTGGCTCTCCCTGTGCCCAGCCACTCATGAGGAGCCAGGGAGGAATGGCGGGTTCTAACCCTGGCCTGCCATCTCAGCAGAGCCTCGCAACAAGCCAGACGACTCCCCACTCCATGAGGACCTCCATTTTCCACATCCGACTTCCCCTTGTCAGAACTCCACCCAGCAGACCAGCCTATCACAGCCTGACTCCTGGCGGCTGCTTGCGCCATGCAGTTCATCAATAAATGCTGGATTTAGAGATGACTACAAGAGTATGCTACCTGCACGGCAGAGCCTGGCAAGCTACCCGTGTCGTATTTGATATGCCAAATACCAGTAACAATTATAGACCTCATCCCCATGACCTGATGGAATGGTTTGAGACTATGTTCCTGGAGCAAGCAGGTGCCCTTGGGCTCTACTTGCATGAGACAGGTCATATGGAGATGTTACTGGTGCCCGCTCGAGCAAATCGATGATGAACGAGAAGACAGTGATACTGTGATACAGTGTTTGAGGATGGGTGTCAGAATCTCAACTCTTTTCCATAGGTTCGCCAGTCTGTTTTTATTCAATAACATGCTTTTTTAATTACTACTGCTTTGCAGTACAGTTTGAAGTTGGGAAAGGTGATGCCTCCATCTTCTTTTTCCCAATGATTGCTTTAGTTATCAGTGTGGGTTTATTGTTCCATACAAATTTCAGGGAATGTTTGGTTAATTTCTTTGAAGAATATCATGGGTATTCTTATAGGGACCACAATGAACCTATATAAATCTCTAAGGAGTATTACCATTTTGACAACGTTGATTCTCCCGATCCATGAGCAGGGAATGTGTTTCCATTTCCTTGTGTCCTCTTTTATTTCTTGAAGTAGGGTTTTATAATTTTCTTAGCACAGGTCCTTTAAACTCTTCATTAAGCTGATTCCTCGGTATTTGATTTTCTTTTGCACAATTGTGAATTGGATCATTTTCTTAATATCCCTTTCTTCTCTTTCGTTATTTGTATATAGAAAAGCCATTGACTTTTGGGTATTGATTTTGTACCCTGCTACTCTACTATAGCTATCTATTGTTTCTAGGAGCTTTTTTGGTAGAGAGGGTAGGGTTCCCTAGATTTCTCTAGATGTAATATCATGTTATCTGCAAATAGTGATAGTTTGACTTCTTCCTTGCCTATCTTAATGCCCTTAATGTCCTTTTCTTCTCTGATTGCTATGGCAAGTACTTTCAGTACTATATTGAATAGAAGTGGTGAGAGTGGGCATTTTCCCCTGATCTTAGAGGGAAGTCTTTCAGTTTTTCTCCATTGATAATGATACTCGCTATGGGCTTTTGGTGGCTTTGACTATACTGAGGAAGGTTCCTTCAGTTCCCATTTTATGAAGAGTTTTTATCAAGAACAGGTGTTGGATCTTCTCAAATGCTTTCTCTGCATCTATTGATATGGTCATATGGTTTTTATTTTTTTTCTTATTGATATGATGTATTATATTGATTGACTTGCCACTTTTGAACGTTCCTTGCATTCAAGGGATGAATCCTACTTGGTCATGATGTGTAATCTGTTTGTGAGTCTTTGGATTCTGTTTGCTAGTATTTTGTTGAAGATCTTAGCATCTGTGATCATAAGGGAGATTAGTCTGTAGTTTTCTTTTTTGTGATGTCTCTGCCTGCTTTGGTTATCAGGGTGATATGTGCCTCATAGAAGCTATTTGGGAGTGTTTCTGTTTCTTCTATTGCCTGGAAGAGCTTGAAAAAGACTGGTAGTAGGTCTTCCTTAAAAGTTTGGAAGAATTCACTAGTGAATCCATCTGGACCTGGGATTTTGTGTTTGGGCAGACTTTTAATTACTGTTTCAATTTCCTCGATGGTGATAGGCTTATTCAGGTATTGCAGGTCTTCTTGTTTCAGCCATTGGAGGTTATAGGACTTTGGGAATTTATCCATTTCTTCCAGGTTCTCATGTTTCATGGCATACGGACTCTCAAAATAATCTCTGTTGATCTTTTGGATTTCTGTGGTTTCTGTTGTGATGTTCCCCTTTTCATTTCTGATTCTATTTATTTGGGTTTTCTCTTTCCCTGTCCTTAAAAGTCTTGCAAGTGGTTGGTTGATCTTGTTTATTTTTTCAAATAACCAGCTCTTGGTTTCATTAATCTTTTGGATTATTTTTGGGTTCCCAGATCATTGATTTTCCTCTCTAAATTTTATTATTTCCTTCTTTCTTCTTGGGTTGGGCTCTTTTTTGTTGGTCTTTTTTCTAATATTTTGAGCTGTGAAGTCATTTATGTGGGTCCTTCTTTTTTCCTGAATATTGCTTGCAGAGCTATGAACTTTCCTCTTAACACTGTTTTTTTCCGTGTCCCACAGTTTTGATAGTTTGTGTCTTCATTTTCATTTGTTTCCAGGAATATTTGGATTAACTCTTTACCTGGCCAGGTAAAGATTCTTGGTGAGGCCTTCATTTCATTGAGTATTTTCACGATATTCCACCATTGTTTTTGGGCTTGGAGTGTTTCCTCTGAAAAATCTGCTGTAAATCTTAGGGATTTTCCTATGTATGTGATTTTCTTCTTTGATCTTGGGGCTTTCAGTATTCTATCCCTAGCTATGGTTCTTGTCATTTTGATTAGGATGTGTCTTGGAGTATTCTTATTTGGGTTTCTTTTTAGATGGTATCCTTCAAGCCTCCTGAATCTGGGAGCAAGCACTCTTTAGTTCTGGAAACTTCTCAGCAATGATTGCTTTGATAGTTGCTTCTTCATAAGGGTTTTCTTCCTGTCCCTGTGGGACTCCAATGATCCTTATGTTATTCCTTTTGGCTTTATCTCGGTTATCTCTTGTTGTCTATTCATTTACTGTGAGTCTTTTTTTCATCTTCTTCTGTTGCCTAGAAAGTCTCTGCACCTCATCTTGGAGCTCACTGATTCTGTCCTCAGCGGCTGTTCTGCTGTTGCGAGGCTTTCCAGTGAGTTTTCATTTCCCCCACCACATTTTTTTTGGTCACACCCGGCAATGCTCAGGGGTTTCTCCTGGCTCTGCACTCAGGAGTTACTCCTGGCAGAGCTTTGGGGACCATATGGGATGCCGGGGATTGAACCCGGGCTGGCATGGGCAGGCCGCGTGCAAGGCAAACGCCCTACCCACTGGGCTATCGCTCCGGCCCCCGCCACCACTTTTTTTTTGCTCTTTGGGTTACACCCAGCAATGCTCAGGGGGTTCTCCTAGCTCTGCACTCAGGAATTACTCCTGGCGTTGCTCGGAGGACCATATGGGATGCCGGAGAGCCCTGTAGGCTTGTTGAGACCATTACCATGTTCCTCACGCTTCCAAACTTTTCCAAACAAGTCTGGAAAAAGCTGCTTTTATACAAAGCCAGAAAAGCCAAATTATGAATTAAAAACATAGGAACAGTTTTACCTTCTTAATTCAACAATTAACATTTTCTTACTTGACTATGGATTCATGCCTAGCAGCCCTCTCTCTTTTCCAATGCAGACAACAAAGACACTTAAACTAAAGCCACAAAAGCACACAGTACACAACCTAGCCTTGGTGCTGGAGCAATCCAACACATCCAGGGACTGCCATGAACAGCTCGCAAGCACCCTGGCCCCTTTTGAACCTCCACTGTGTCCAGCATTCCCAGAAGTGGGCTACTTAAGAGAGTTCTCATAAACCTGTTTAAACTCATGAGCCCTTTTTAGACTTTCAGGGTCCTTTTTCTAGACCCCTAAGCTTACTGGTAGACTCTTAAATGAAATGGATAAATAGGGAATGTAGCGAAGTCTGTGGAAGGGAGATGGACAAGAGCGGAATGGGCATCTCTGATGTTGCCTGGCCAGACCCCTTATGGGATCTTAAGGGTCCCTTGGCATTGGAGTATGGGTATAAATCCCCTGCTGTGTTTTCCCTGGTTGAAAGCCAAAGCCCTCGGGAACAAATCTCCTTAAGCCTTTACAGGCCCCCATGGAACCAGAACCATGAGTTAGAGCCCAAGAAAGTTTATTAGAGCTCACTGCTGAGGACCCTCAAGCCAAAGAGACTCAGAGAGCCCAGTACTGAGGGTCCACAAATCAAAGAGAGTGACTTGGAGCCAGCAGAAAAGTAAAAAAAGTCTAAACATTAGAGACTCAGTGCTGAGAGCTCCCAAGCCTTAGAGACCTTTGCAGTTTATATACTCTGAGGACCATTTTTTGGTTCTTTTTGGGTCACACCCAGCAATGCTCAGGGGTTACTCCTGTACTCAGGAATTACTCCTGGCAGTCCTCTTGGAACCATATGGGATGCCAGGGATTGAACCTAGGTAGTCCACCTGCAAGGCAAGTGCCCTCCCCAATGTACTATTGCCCGGCCCCTGAGGGCCTGTTCTTACTTAAGCCAAAGCAAAAAGTACTGAAGCAAACTGGGTAGTCAGTAGTTAGTGCGTCCTTTTCTATGGCTGTTATAAAACAAAAACAAGGTTAAACTTGACTTCATATAATTATTTGAACCATCCGTGTTATCTGTGCAATTTACACCAATGCCCTTGCAGTCTGGCATATTTCTCTTATCAGGCTGTAAACTCATGACCCTGATGCACAATATGGAGCCTCGAGTTCAAGATGGTATCATAGTGGCTCTGCCCATGGCTCTGCTCATGACTCTGTCAGCCTTTCAGCAGAACTCCAGAACAAATGGCCCCATTTACTCTTTGATTTCATCATACCCGGTCCTGACCCTCCTGCAGGTCTTGTCGTATGTCCTGATTCCATGTTCCTCCCTCTGTGTGCTGACTAGTTACTTGAAAAGTAAGACACATTTTCACAAGTCTGCCCTAACAAGTATTCAGTAGATAACTGTTACAGGAATACAGTCACAGATGCATTTGTGTATACACAGATGGACAATTTACATTTAAATGTTTATACCCCATTGTGATGCTTTAAAAGAATCCTTCTTTCTCTGTATTAGACAAAGGCAAATGTTACTTTCTTGTGGGTTTGATTTGTAAAGCTTGTAATGTATAAGATTCAAAGTGATCTTTATTTTTGATCACAGGGTATTCGGGTCCCTTGAAGAGGTCAATGCATCATATTTCCAAGCAAGAGTGGAAATCTTGCTAGGTTCTGCTTGAGGGTTATTCCTTGTGGTGCTTGGAGGGCCATGTGTGTGTGTCTCCACCCCACTCAGCATTGAGAACACAGCTTAACGTGATTTGAGATCACGGGATATTTGATCACATCCTGGAATGCTTACAAACAAATGGGGAAGCTTGCATCCAGTGTATACTGATGCTGAGCATATAGGATTACCTCCCTCACGTCTCTATGGGATAGGAGTGACCACTCTTGTTTTATAGATGTATAAGTAGATTGAGAGATGGATCATCTTCTCTAAGGCAACTAGCCTAGTAAATTGGAAAAGATGCTAGTTAAGTCAGGAGCCACTTACCTCCAAAACCTACAATTTCCCCTTTATACCATGATCTTTTTGTGACTATGGGAGAAATAGCCCTATCTGTCATGAACTAAGAGATGAATTCTTTTTTTTTAAATTTTTTTATTATACCACCGTGAAACATACAATTACAAAGGTGTTCATAATTGGTTCTTGGTAATACAGTATTCCAGCACCCATCCCTCCACCAGTGCCCCATTTCCACCACCAATGTACCCCTCCCTCCCGCCCCAGGCCGCCTTAATAGCTAGGTACCCCAGTTTCCTCTCTTTCTCTCTCTATCTCTCTCTCTGTCTCTGCATCTCTCTCCCTCTTATTTTACACATTGTGGCTAGCCCTGCAGATATTTAGAGTTTATCACTTAAGTCTCTTTGTATATATTCAGTGGTGAGTTTTAATCTGCCATTACCATTTCCCATATTTAGTAAAACACTGGTATCTATTTATATCCTATTAATGAATGCAGTCATTCTATATCTATCCTTTTCCTTCTGATTAATTTCACTCAGCATGATAGTCTCCATGTCCATCCATTTGCAGGTAAATTTCATAATTTCATCTTTTCTGACAGCCGCATAGTATTCCATAGTGTAGATGAACCACAGTTTCTTTAGCCAGTCCTAAAGCCAGTTCTTTAGCCAGTTCCTCGGGCATTTAGGTTGTTTCCAGATTCTAGCTATAGTGAATAGCGCAGAGATGAATAAAGAAGTACAGATAGTGTTTCTGCTATGTGTTTTTCGGTCTCTAGGGTATATTCCCAGGAGTGCTATTGCTGGATCAAATGGGAGCTCAATATCTAGCTTTCGGAGGAATGCCCATATTGTTTTCCAAAAGGGCTGGACCAGTCGGCACTCCCACCAGCAGTGGATGAGAGTCCCTTTTTTCCCCACATCCACGCCAGCACCGGTTGTTCTTGCTGTTTTGGATGTGTGCCAGTCTCTGTGGGGTGAGATGGTAGAGATGAATTCTTTAGTCAAAGAAAATTCAGGAGTGTGAGACGTGTGTGTGTGTGTGTGTGTGTGTGTGTGTTTGTGTGTGTGGCGTGCTCAGCCAATAAAACCCTAGTTCTAGTTTCTTGTGTGTTTCCCCTATGGATTCGAGAGCCTTCCTGCATGGGCATGTTCATGCCCAAGAAAATCTATGTTTTTATTTAAAAGCAACAACAAGGCCATCCTTGGAGGCTCTGTGACCTCTCATTAGGAGTTCCGTCAAGGACACTCACATATCAGGGACACATTTTGTCTATTTAGGAATTACAAGGACAGCTGTTGTTTCATTTCATTAGACTTTTGGAACCAACTGGGAGAAACCCCTTCTGCCAAGAGGCCAACTCTCCAGGCCCTGCAACAAATATCAGTTCCAATTTGGTTGAAGTTGCACAGGGTTATTTTTTCCTATGCTGCTCATGGTTCCAAAAGTGATTCTCTGCATGTTGGTTGGAATACAACCTAAGAATATCATATTTTCCATCTCAATTAGAGAGATTGGGCATTAACTCTTGCACTCTAACCCACATTGAAGGGCATCACATTGGTTGGGCCTTTGAACCAAAAAATCGCATAATTTGTATGGCCAATCATTTTGTCTCAGACACTGGTAAAAAGAGAATTCTAATTTGTATTCTTTCTTGAGAGCAGTTGTATTGTCCAAAATTCGAGCCAACCAGAAATCTGCAAGTGGCTCTTTCCAGTAACACTGGGTTTGGCATTTGATAACAACATGATTTCATGGCATTTTTTAATCATGAAGTGCTGGCATTGGAAAGGACTTGGCCACCACGTCATAAAATGCCTCCTTTTACTGAGGTTGACATTGATATTCTGGGAAGTCTCAAGGTGGCTGCAGTCATTGAGAACACCTTGGAGCCAGTCCCAGGAGATAGCACTTCTGATCCTTTGTGGTTCTCTGTCCATCACAGAGAGGCTGCCCTCTTATTCTGGACACACCCACCTCCATTGTGTCTTGTGCTGTGAGCAGGTGCCAGCTGGGCAGGGAAACTCCTTGAAATAGGAACTTAAATATATATACATATACATGTGATTATATATGTATACATAGCATATATATGATATATCAGATATATATCATATGTATCACATATATATGATATATATATATATATCATATATATCACTTGTCACTTGTTTTCCGTTGTTCATCGATTTGCTCAAGCGGGCACCAGTAACATCTCCATTCGTTGGGTATGAGGTCCATTATTGTTACTGTTTTTTGGCAATCGAATACACCACAGGTAGCTTGCCAGACTCTTCTGTGGCTCTGGGTTCATCCAAGGGGCCCAGTCTTTTCTGTCAGACCATAAACCATCCAGAACTCATGGGGCAGAGTCCTGGGGGAGGTAGACAAGTCTATCTCCTGTCTGCCACCTGCTGATGCAGACGGGCACTGCAGCCACACCTGCAACACCTCAAGAGGCAGGTTGCATAAATATATCTATATATCTATATCTATATCTATATCTATATATTTCTATATCTATATCTATATATATATCTATATATCTATATCTATATCTATATATTTCTATATCTATATCTATATATATATCTATATCTATATGACATACCTGATTTTTCTCCTTTAAGTTTTATCAGTAAATGCTTGAGATGAGAGCCTTCCACTGAGACTATACCACCTACATGGCAGAGCCTGGCAAGCTACCCGTGTTTTATTTATTTATTATGCCAAAAACTAGTAACAATTATGGACCTCAGTTCCATGACCTGAAGAATGGTTTGGGGCTCTTCCTGTCCCTGGAGCAAGTAGATGCCCTTGGGTTACACTTGCTTGTGACAGGACTTCTGGAGATGTTACTGGTACCCACTCGAGGCAAATTGATGAACAATGGGAGAGACAGTGACAGTGACAGTGATATATATATATATATATATATATATATATATATATATGTGTGTGTGTGTGTGTGTGTGTGTGTGTGTGATATATCTGATTTTTTATATATATATACACACATACATACATATACATACATATATATGTGTACATGCGTTTTGGTAACTTTTTTTTTTTTGCTTTTTTGGGTCACACCCAGCAATGCTCAGGGGTTACTCCTGGCTCTGCACTCAGGAATTACTCCTGCCAGTGCTCGGGAACCATATGGGATGCCGGGGATTGAACCGGGTCGACTGGGTGCAAGGCAAACACCCTACTCGCTGGACTATCGCTCCGGCCCCTGGTAATCTTTTTTTTAAACTTTTTTAAACACCATGGTTTACAAAGTTGCTCATAATATAGCTGTTTGAGTCACCCCACCCCCCTATCTCAAGCCTGCCCCCTTAGCAGGCATAAAATCATTTATTTTCCATTGCTTGTTATGACAAACAATGGAAGTTTATCAGTAAATGCTCAAGATGAGAGCCTTCTACTGAGTGTACCACCTACAGGGCGGAGCCTGGCAAGCTACTGTGTTTTATTTGTTATGCCAAAAACTAGTAACAATTATGGACCTAAATTCCATGACCTGAAGAATGGTTTGAGGCTCTTCCTGTCCCTGGGGCAAGCAGATGCCTTTGGGCTACACTTGCTTGTGACAGGACATATGGAGATGTTACTGGTGCCCACTCGAGCAAATCGATGAACAATGGGAAGACAGTGATACAATGTCAGTGTTATGACAAAATGACTAATGAAATTATAAAAAAAAATACTCCAGAAAAATAATTGTTATCTCTCACCATTGGATTGTTGAGTCTTTGCTTGAGTGTTTACTGTTTGCTGTTTACTATTTGCTGTTTGTTGCTGCCTGGCTTCTGCCTTATTGGTTTTATGTATAGGGCTTAATTGGCTACTTCCATGTTGAGTGACATGCCTTACTGAGCCTTAGCCTCCAGCTACACTTAGCTTATGTGAAGAGTTACTCCCTGGCTTTAGGGACTCTCTGGAGCTTGGGCAGAATTGGATTGGTTTCATAATTTTTTTTCAAATTTTATCACACCACTTTTAGACATACAATTGCAAGATGCTCATGTCGAGTTTTGGTTCTACAGTGTTCCAACACCCATCCCTCCACCCAAACCCATCTCCCATCACCAATGTCCCCACCTCCCTCCCCCTCCCACACCTCAACTACTTGGTGGGTTCTGTATGTCTTTTCTCTCCTCTCTATCTCTCCCTCCCGCCTACCATTCCTACACATCGTAGAATGTAGTACATTAAAGGGCATAACTGTTTCCACTAGTTTGATGGACTGCATGGCTGCAAGCAGCTATGCGACTTAGGGGCCTCATGGTCAGCATCCATACAGCGAAAATGGCAGCTAATGTGGTGGGCGAGTCTCATCTGGCTACTTCTGGGACCCCCAGAGGTGATGGGCCCACTCCCAAAACCCATCTGTCCTCCTGGGGGCCCCATGGTCAGCAAAGCCTGGGGAGAGCCGAGTTCCAGCTTCCCCAGCTGTGTCTGAGGCTCTGCATGTTATGGCTGGTCGCCCCAGGGCAGCTCCTGGGTGGGGCCACAGGGCTCAGACAAAATGGAGGGGGAAGGGCCGACCCCAGCTCCATCTGACGAATTCCTGGTGATTCCCGCTTCTGGGAGCTGCCTACCTGGGCTCAAACTCATTTTGCTCTGTTAATCTGGTCTTGCATCCCTCTGTTAATCTAGCATCCCTCCCGAGCGGGCTGATATGCTGCAGAGTCTGGACAGTGAAGGTGGTGGCTAGTGTGGTGGGTGAGTCTCACCAGGCTGCTTCTGGGACCCACCAGAGGTGATGGGCCCACTCCCAAAACCCGTCTGTCCTCTTGGGGGCCCCATGGTCAGCTGAGCCTGGGGAGAGCCGAGTTCCAGCTTCCCCAGCCGCGTCTGAGGCTCTGCATTGATTTCATAATTTTATATGGCATAATTTTTATATGGCAGAGGCTGGCAAGCTACCCATGTTGTATTTGATATGCCAAATACCAGTACCAATTATAGTCCTCATTCCCATGACCTGAAGGAATGGTTTGAGGCTCTTTATGTTCCTGGAGTGAGCAGATGCCCTTGGGCTACACTAGCATGTGACAGGACTTATGGAGATGTTACTGGTGCCCGCTCGAGCAAATTGATGATCAATGGGAAGACAAGTGATACAAGCAATACAAGTGATACGGCATAATAATTTTATCATGAATCTCGCTTGCCCCAGTTCAATTCCCCCTGTTCCCATGGGTCCTGGCGTGGGACATACATGTAGATATTCCAAGAGTACTTGGCCACGTTGGATCAACCATAATGTAATCAGTTCCCCTAGTTCAAAGAGGCATGCCAGTGCGCCTTCGGGCAAACTGATGTGTTTCTGAATCTAAAGGTAATGCCAGAGTGAATTGTTCTGATGAATTTTAGACCTTAGTGGGACCCAGAGCCTAGAATCAGCTGGCTATATGTTCATGGTAAAAAGTATTAATGTCATTTCCTAAAAATTACATTCTGAACTACTTTCTGGTTCAGAGATACAGCCCCTCCTCACTCTGTTAGGGAGATTTTGTCTCTGGGAATCAGCTCTGGCTTGAGCCAAAGGCCCACCTAAAGATCTACATTTCAAATGGGACATTTACCTGGCTTCATCTCTAGATCTCTGGAAGATTTTGGCAGGCTTCTGTCTATAAAATAAGCTAGAAAAAGGAGAAGGGGCCTGTTGGATGACAGATCTAGCTAATCTGGGAGCTTTGTTGTTTTGCCTACTCACAGCTTAATCTATTTAAGCCAAGGTTCATTCTAATGAGACCTCTATTCTATGTAAACACTGCTAGAGGGTGTGGCAGTTACAGAAGTCACCTTGACTGAATAACTTCTGACTTATACATCTACTAAGACTTTTATGTTTTCTAGATTGGACACAGCTCCTCTTTATACCCACTGCACCCAACGTGGGACAGTTAGAATTTACCAGAAGACTACCACCCTGGCTACGTTGAGGCTATAGGAAGACTATAGGAAGGATCATACTAGTTTGCTGTAAGCAGGTAAGTGTGACCCTTTCAGTACACTAGAACAAGATACTCATAATTAGCCTGGTGCAGATAATAATAAGGACCTTGTGGTTACCATCTAGATTCCATGAAGCTCATGAAATTAAGATGTATTACTTTATATCAGCCCTCTCTCTCCAGTGTTTTACATAAGAGATAATCTCAGGATTAGTCCTTGGCTTAACCTTTGTTAATACCTGCAATAGGGTGTGGCACGCTCTTCTACACTCTGTTTAGGGTTCTTTGTTGACATGATCCTCCCTGTCACAAATCAGATTATTTTGGTGTATATAAGGGGACTGACTTGAGGCCCCTTTGCCTTTTGCTTTCGGCTTTTGGCTCCTGCAGCTTTTGGCCTTTGGCTTTTTGCTCTTTGGCCTTTTGCTCCTTCTTCTGGGTAGGACTCATCTCTGGTGAGATCCTCTCTCTTTGGTGGGAGACTTAGGCTCTTTTGTATAGTCTAAGTTCGGATCAGAACTAGAGTTTGTTCATTATATTGGAGTGCTGTGGAAGAGCTTTTGTACTATTAAAAGTCTTTTTGGAACTGCACCAGACTCGTGAGTTTTCATCTGTTCTCCCGGCGTCCCCGGAGGTAGAAGAGAACTTCTGTCCCGGCGGTGGCCCCGACAGGGGCCTTTTAACCATTTGGCTTCTCTTTGCTCTCCTCTCCACCTCTCTGTTCTTTTCCCTATTGGCCTTAACACGTGGTGGCAGCCATCTTGGCCTAGGATTCTAAACCAGACAGCCAGGAACCTTAAGTCTGGGGTTTTCCTGTTGCTGATTTGTATACCCAGAACAAGTGTGAGTAAAGCCTCTTGAAATTTTGCTGGATTGTAGCGTCTTTCTCCATCCGCCATCTGCTGGTCCCCAGGGATAGAAGGGAATCCCTACACCCTGCTCCTGGATTTTGTCGGTGTGCCCAGCACACCCCAACACTCCCTACTCGATTTGAATTGCTCCTACTGGGTGAAAGTATGGCAGAATTTGGAGATATTGTAAGGACGTGCATGCAGTTGTGAAACTTCAGTATCTGCAGAACTGGGCCAATGAGTATAGATGCTAGCAGCTGTGAGCTGTGGGTGAGGCTGCTGGGGCTGCCAGGACTATGTGAGCTTGGGGGAGGTAACCTGTCTCCACTCTGAGAAGACCTCAGAGCTCTCAGCCTGAAAACCAGTGTATATGTTGTCTCTGCAGAGATGAGTCATGAGGGAAGGGAGCTGTGCTGTTGGCGTGGTGTGGGTGTGGCTGCAGCCTCCGGGGCTTCTGCACAGTAGGGACCCAGACTACCCTCCTCCTAGGGTACCCCAGAGCTATTTCTCGAGAAGACCAGGGTACCCCTGAGTTTAGTGTCTTGGCTCACATCTCCTCAGAGATTGAGTTGTGAATCTAACACTGGCCTGATTTACTTGGGCTGTGGGTGTGGCTCAGTAGCCTGGTTGTAATAGTGTTAATGTTTAGGGTCTGGATGTAAAAACTGCCTGCCCCTTCACCAACACCAAAATGCCCAGCACCCTCCACCTTGTCGTTCTAGTTTGCCTCCTCGTCCTCCCCACCTGGCCTGTGCCTGAAGTCCCTCCCTCCAATGCTTGGTAACCTCAGTTATTGTTATTATTTTGGCCACACCTGGTGGTGCTCAGGGACCACCCCCAGCTCTGTGCTTGGAGGTCACTCCCAATAGTGCCAGGGCTGAAACCCGGCCCCCACGGAACCTGACTGTGCTCAGCTCTGAGCCTGATTTCTCAACTCCGAGTCTCCCCGAGGTCTGGGGAATCCTGCTCTCCCCACCAACTCAGTTTTCTCGTGAGTGTTCTTCAGCACCCATCTGCAGGTGTAGACAGGGGAAACCTGCCAGTGCTGCCTTGGCTAGACCACCAGCCTGTGGACATGCAGAGTGGCTGTGGCCTGTGGGTGTGTAGAGGTCTAGGATGGCTTCTACACCTCCAGAAGCCCCACCTTCTGCTCAGGACCTCGCCTCCTGCTCTTCTGAACTAACTGCTGCCAACAAGGAGAATCCTCAGAGCCCATTATCCCATCAACTGCTTGTCAGCACGCGCACGGCATCTCCTGGCGGGGGTGCAGAGCACTGAGGATTCCCCGGAGTTAAACCCCAGCACTCCCGTCTCTGATACTGCTGCTCTGCCACAGCTTGCCCAACTGCTCCCTGCTGCACCCAGGACCGGCTGCCTAAGAGACACATGTGCATTCGTGCATACATGTACACACATACACACAACTCGTGTGCACACATGCATACACACACTCATACACATATACACACTCATGCACACACATACACCACACTCTCAAGCACATACACACACTTGCACAAAAACACATACACACATAACCATACTCTCACGCACTTACACACATATGCACATCACATAGTCACACATATACACACAAACACACTCAAACACACAATCATAACACACACTCATATGCACACTCACATACTCACACACAAACCCCTTTTTGTGGTCCTCCACACACACCTGGCTGTGAAGCACTTTACCCTGGATACATGAGGGAGGCTGGAGACCTTGACGAGGGTGGGGAATGGGGATCAGGGACTTGCACCATGTGCCTGCGAAGCAACCAGGGAAGCCATGGTGGGACAAGAAGCTTCGTGAGGCAGTGAGGGGTCAATAGAAGTAGTCCTGGGAAATGGAAACCAAACATCCAACACACTCTCCCTGCATGACCCTAACACACTCTCCCCGCATGTCACCGAACACACTCTCCCTCATGCCCCAACACACTCTCCCTCATGCCCCAACACACTCTCCCTCATGCCCCAACACACTCTCCCTCATGCCCCAACACACTCTCCCTCATGCCCCAACACACTCTCCCTCATGCCCCCTCAACACAGTCTCCCTTCATGCCCCTCACAGACTCTCCCTGCATGCCCCCAACACTCTCCCTTCATGCATCACAGACTCTCCCTGTATGCCCCAACACACTCTCCCTTCATGCCCCCTCACAGACTCTCCCTGTATGCCCCAACACACTCTCCCCACATGACTCCAACACACTTTACCCGCATGCTCCCAACACACTCTCCCTGCATAACACCCAACATATTCTCCCTGCATGCCCCAACACACTCTCCTTGCATAACACCTAACGCACTCTCCTTGCATGCCTCCAACACACTCTCCCTGCATGACACCCAACATACTCTCCCTGCATTCCCCTCAACACATTCTCCCTGCATCACACCCAACACACTCTCCCTGCATGCCCCCAACACTCTCCCTGCATGCCCCTCAACACACTCTCCCTGCATGCCCCCCAACACTCTCCCTGCATGCCCCTCAACACACTCTCCCTGCATGACACACAACACACTCTCCCGCATGACACCAATACACTCTCCTTGCATGACACCAGCATACTCTCTGCGCATGCTTGCCTGGTTCTTCTTGTTTGAAATGTGCCTTGTACTGTGGACTCCAGAGTTGCCCAACTAATGATCAAAAGATGGGGACACTGGGACCAGTTTTGGTGCTGGGCTTATCCTGCTGGAAGTAGCTGATGATGGAGAGTGCAGAGAGCCCCATTATCAACGGCTAGAACTTTTGAATTCAGAAGGACAGCCCTGCCCTGCCCTGCCTATCCCTCCCCTGACCTGACCTGCCCTGCCTATCCCTTGCCCTGCCTTCCCCATCCCTGCCCTGGCCTCCTATGCCCATTCCTGCCCTGCCCTCCCCTGCCTGCCCTTCCCTGTCTGTCCCTTCTCTTCCTTGCCCTGCCCTTCCCATCACTCTCCTATTCTGCCCTGCCCATCCCTTCCCTTCCCTGCCCTGCTCATCCATGCCCTGCCTTGCCCATCCCTCCTTCCCTCCCTTCCCTTCACCTCCTTCCCTTCCCTCCTTCCCTTCCCTTCCTTCCCTTCCCTTCCCTTCCCCTCCCTCCTTCCCTTCCCTTCCCTTTCCTTCCCTTCCCCTCCCCTCCATTTCTTTCCCTTCCCTTCCCTTCCCTTCCCTCCTTCCCCTCCCTCCCTTCCTTTCACTTCTCTTCCCTTCCCTTCCCTTCCCTTCCCTTCCCTCCCTCCCTTCCCTTCCCTTTCCTTCCCTTCCCCTCCCTCCCTTTCTTTCCCTTCCCCTCCTCCCTTCCTTTCACTTCTCTTCCCTTCCCTTCCCTCCCCTCCCTCCCTCCTTTCCCTTCCTTCCCTTCCCTTCCCTCCCCCCCCTCTCCTCCTTTCCTTTCCCTCCTTTCCTTTCCTTTCCCTTCCCTTCCCTTCCCTTCCCTCCCCTCCCTCCCTCCCCTCCTCTCCCCTCCTTCTCTTCCCTTCCATTCCCTTCCCTTCCTTCCCTTCCCTTCCCTTCCCCTCCCTTCCCTCCCCTCCCTCCTCTCCCTCCCCTCCTTCCCCTCCCTTCCCCTCCTTCCCTTCCCCTCCCCTCCCTTCCCTTCCCTTCCCTTCCCTTCCCTTCCCTTCCCTTCCCTTCCCTTCCCTTCCCTTCCCTTCCGCTGTAGACAGCCCACAAAACTAAGGAGGGGAATTCCCAACATCACAGTCTAATTTGGAAGCTGCCCTCAATGTTGCTTCTTCACTTGATCACTTGACATCTCGTTATTCATCGATTTGCTCGAGAGGGTGCCAGTAATATTTCTATTGGACCCTATCACGTGCCAGTGTAGCCCAATGGCATCTGGTTGCTTCCAGGAATACAAAGAGCCTCAAACCATTTATTCAGGGTCTTGACGAAGAAGTCTGACCATCTTGTAGGTGGGCGGTCACGTGATCTTTGACATCCCGTGGGATCCAGTCGGTAATGGCTCTAGTCCAGTGTCGTCTCCAAATCACATTACATGTCCAGCCCACCTGATTTTCGACGCCTTGGCAAACGAGACAATGTCCCTGACTCTGGATCGTCGACGGAGGTTGGAACTCCAGATTCCTTCTCTCACTTGAGTGAGGCGTGATATTCCAAGCATAGCTCTTTCCAATTCTTCTTTGGGAGACCCGAATAGCATTCTCATCCTGCTTTCATAGGGCCCAGGTCTCTGAGGCGTTTATTAATGCAGGGAGAATGGTGGAGTCATAGAGATGTGCCTGGAGCTGGAGGTTCTTTGTCCTTTTAGCTATTTCTTCAGTGCTCTTGAAGGCGTTCCATGCAGCTCTCTTCCTCCTGCACAGCTCAGGTTTTAGGTCGTTCATCATGTTGAGTTCTCAACCTAGGTACACATAACTGCTGCATTCAGAGATGTCTGTTCCATTGAGAGTGAATGAGGCCTCTGGAACTAGTTCATTTTTCATGAACATTGTTTTGTTGAGATTCAGCTATAAACCTATCTTTCCACATTCTCGGTCGAAGTCAGCCAGCATTTGTGCCGCTTGGCTAATGTTTGGTGTTATTAGCTCAATGTTGCTAAAAGACAAAATGATTGGAGGCTGGAAAGGGTGTCTGTGTTGGCACCTGGCATGTGCAGGGAACTGGGCTTCATACCCAGAACTATACCATCCCCCAAGTGTTACTGCACCACCAGCAGCCAGCACTGGTGGGGAGACAGTCCCAGGGCATGCCAACAGAGCATGTGCTAGTTAATGGCTCTTCCCTTGGCAGTGTTAAGTATCTCAGTACGTGGCCTGGGGTACATAAAGATTGTAAGTTTGGGGTCCAGGTGGGGAAAATGGTTAGTTCTAGAGCTGGAGGAAAGTTGGAACTGTGTTTGAAGGGTTTTACAAGACAGGATTAGCATGTGCTTTTCTAAAAATAAACACTTGCCTTGTCAAATGGCTGGAATTCTCCCCTTCACATATTATCCAGCAGCTCTTCCCTCAGCAAAGCCTGCATTTCTTTTCTCTATGCTTGTAGCTATGACCCCCCAACATCCACTTGATCTCATCAATTCATGAATATCTTAACACCCTCAGTGCTAATGGAGAGGAGCAAAGAGCCCACTCATCTGACTGGCTTCAGGGACATCCTCAGTCCTGCTCAGAAGCTGTTCCTGGCTCTGTGCTGGTGGCTCGCTCCTGGCGCTGAGCGTCAAAGCCAGGCCTCATGCACACACTGCATGTGCTTCCAGTCCGCCATGCTCCTTTCCTCCTGTCTCCCATGGGTGGCTGGCCTAGGCGTATGTCATAGTGTTTCTAGTGGTCACTCAAAGATGGGAAAACAAACTGCAAGGTCACTCTGAGCAATGTGTGGATGTCAGAGCCCTTTCTTTTTCCCCATCTTATCGAGGCTGACTATAGAGTCTGTAGGAATGCAAGTGAAGCAAAAATGTGGGGTCTGTTGTTTGAGAACGGTGAAGTTTAAGGAAGATGACAACCAAGAATCAGATCAAGACAGGGAGTAGGGGCGTGTGAGTCTTGAGCCTTGGGGAGAAGTAGAATAGGGTCTTAATCTACTTAATCATTTAAAACACGCCATTTAAAATGAAATAGTAAACAGAGTCAAATTGAGCCACATGGGCCTTCTCCATGGTGTGGTCCAGTGGTCGAGGAGCAGATTAGAGATGGTACCAGAAGAACATTTGTTCAGGCTAATAGTCATGTACCAGTGTGTAGAGTCTACGTAATAGTCATAGAAATGTGCTTTCAGGAAATACAGTTTGCACATCAATCAATAATTTCATGTTTGTTATTGTTTGGGACAAGGCTAAGTTTAAAAAAAATGAACCAAATTAAAGAAAAACATTAAGTAAATAAGAGTGCAGCTGGTAGGCAGATGTAGTACAGTAGAAAACACTCCTCTAGTGGCTGGAGTTTGGAAGCTTTGGAAACACTGGTTGGTTGGGTTTGTCCTGGTGCCCTCCTGGGATTTGGGGGCTTCTGACTTTCGATTTTCTGACTAGGGCTTTCATTCCTCATTTGGGTTTTTGCATGAGGCTGGTGAAAGATTTTCCATTAGGGGTTGGAAAGGTAGTATGGGCGTGATGGCTCTTGCCTTCCGTGCAGCTGACCCTGGTTGGATCTCCAGTGCTGCACAGAGTCCTCCCAGCACCCCCCAGGAGTGAGCCCCGAGCACCGTCAGCTATGGCCCAATTCTCCCCCTGCTGCCCCCACACACATTTTTTCAGTATTGAACATAAAGATTCCAGTCTCCAGATTCATAAACACTGAATCTGGAGACTGGAAGATCTTCTGGGGCTATTGCCTACAATTACATTCTTATACCTCTAGTGTGCACAAAAGATAATGTAGCTAATTCCTACTCTAACCTGATCTTATCAACAACCAAAAGGGCACCTGACTTCCCACAGTACCAGCTGGCTTGTCCAAAGCTCACCCAGGACAAAGGAACTTTGTTAAACTCTTCTAATTCACAAGGTCTAAATTCAGCGGCATTTCAACCCTTTATTTTCCCTGGTCCTATACTCCTCAGTAATCTGCTTTGGGTGATATTTCTTGCCAATGCCCTTAGCTCTAGGGAACTGGAAATCAGAAGTTCCAAATTATTCTGAAAATGCTTCCAATTTCTATATACTCTTCATGTATAATATCATGTTTAAAAAATTAAAAATGTTGAATATCTATATTTGATACTAATATGTTTAATTTTATTAAATACAGCGTATATTATTAAGCCTGTTGTACTAAAATAACCATGGCTTAGAGAAGTTGTTCAAAGGCTGGAATACACAGAAAACATGATTTCTTAGTATTTAAAGAGAGTAACATTTAGATTAACAATGAACAATTAGACACAATCCCATGCCAGTATTAGCAATTTAGTAATTAATTTTTCTTTGGAAGCTTATTCTGTCTATAATACTGTGCATGAGATTTGTATATATCATTTGTGATTAAATTTGCTCATATTAATAAAATTTACTCCCGTGAGCAGTACATAAAGCCTGGAGTGCCAGAGAGCACTGGGTTCCAGACATAATCCGGGAGCAGAGCAGATCTCAGTGGGACCTTCACTTGTCAAAAGCGCTGGGTTTCCAGACAAAAGCTGGGAGCAGGGTCAGGGATCCCCCTTCTGTCCCAGGGGATCGACGGCCAGTGGAGAGAGAAAGGCGTGAGAATCCAGCAAAGTTTTGAAAGGCTTTACTCACACTTGTTCGGTATACAATTCAATACGAAAACCCCAGACTTTAAGTTCCTAACTGGGCCCCAGCCATGTGTAGTTTAGAATCCTAGGCCAAGATGGCCACTACCACATGCTAAGGCCCAAGAGAATGGAGAGGAGGAGAAAGGAGGCAAAGGGTGAAGAGGGAAGAACCAAAATGGCCAAAAAGCCCTTTATCCTTTCTTCTAGCTTATTTTACAGATAGAAGCCCACCAAAAAATTCCAGCCCATTGTGGGCTGGGCTATCTAGAGAGAAAACCAAGTAAATGACCATATTGAAATTCAGGTGGGCCCTTTGCTCAAGATTAACAAATGCCAGAGCTGATACCCTGAAAAACAATCTCCCTAGCAGAGTGGGGAGGGGCTGCATCTCTGAACCAGAAAGCAGTTCAGAATGTAATTTGTAGGGAATGATATTAATATTTCTTACCATGAATATGTAGCCAACTGATTCCAGACTTTAGATTCTACTAAAGTCCAAAATCCATCAGAATAATTCACTTTGGCATTACTTTTAGAATTAGAGACACATCAGTTTGCCTGAAGGTGAACTGGCATGTCTCTTCGAGCTAGGAGAACTGATTACATTATGGTTAATCCAATGTGTCAAGTATTCTTGCAATATCTACATGACTGTCCCTCATAGGAACCTCTGGGGATAGGAAGAGTATTGAACTGGAGCAAGCAAGATTCATAATAAGGATATTATTGCCATATAAAAGTATGGAATCAATCCAATTCTGCCCAAGCTCCCATTGTGTCTGCTCTGGAGAGTCCCTATAGGCAGGGAACAGCTCTTAGCATAAGTTAAATGTAGCCAGAGCCTAGAGCTCATTATGGTGTGTCACCCAACACAGGAGCATAAGCTTAAACTCCAAAGCAGAGACAAAAAATGATTAAATGGCCTCTGCATTTGATCCCCAAAAGCTCATCCTGAGCTTCGCAGCCACCTGGCTATTCCCCAGGGCTTTTTTGGTGCATCAAATGCTTTGATTGTTCTAGGACAGAATTCCTTTCTCAGAGTTCACAACTCATCAGCCCACTTGACCTGGCATTCAGGATTTAGTGAAAGTCCGAAAGTAAAATAAACGGCAGGATGCAGTGGCCAGCTCGTGAGCCTGTGCATTTGGCGGAGCTGTTAGTGGACTTATTTGTGTCCCAAGAAAGAGGAGCGTTAATCTGAGTGGGGATTTTGACAGCATTTCCTCTTTTTGGAACTAAAGACTCAGTGATGAGTGTCCTCCTTGGACTCCAAACCCATCATCTTCCCGGAAGAACCGTTGCTAGCTGTTTATTCAGTCTTTCGGTGGCCGTCCAGATCTTACCGAGGGGCTCCGTAAACACGGTCTTCTGGCAGCACCTCTCAGACCAAATGGACTCCAAAGGGACATGTGTTTCCCATCTAGATGTTTCATTGCCCCAACTGAAAACAAACTCACTGACTTTGGGATCTTGAGGGAAGAAGGCTGGGATTTATTCCTGGATAGGCCTGAGAAGCATTAAATAGATGAAATATGTTTCTAGTCAAGACTTCTTGAAATCCTTCCATGCTCCTGCCCACCTCCATCTCCTTTTCGTGAAAAGGAGAAAGCGAGAAGTCAACCAGCCTTATCCCAGCTTTGTTCTTCCATGGGGAGTAAAAGTCACAACTTGCCTGGGTTGAGATAAACCTCAAAAGGAGCAGGTCCTGTCTTGGGGGCGAGACACACACCTCAGGAAATGTGATTGGGAATTCTCATGGCCCAACCCTGCTGTGGAAACCCACTTCCTGTTTTCCCAAGACTAATTCCTCCATTCATCCCTTCTCCCCCATTCTCCCACCCCCAAAGCTCTCACTGATTTCTCAATGCTCCTGTGGTCAGCAAGAACATTGGTTCTGGAAAAAGTATTTCACTTTCAACAGGGAGAATAATGGTTCCCCTGAAGACTGCAAGCCCACTGTGGAGGAATTTTGGCTTCCTTGTCTGTTATGTACCCTGATGGGACACAGGAAGTAGAAACACAGATTGTTTTCCTTGGCAAGCCCAGAGTGTGTTTGGTTTCGTGATTGGCTACTTCACAGGGTTCATGCGGGGTAGCCCATGGGGGAGCTTTTACACAGGACTCTGAAGGTCAGGTTCTCAGGCATGGTTGGGAAACCCCTCGGCACGAACACGCGAATGGCTTTATTCTGGAATCTCTGCTAGGACGAAAAAACCACTCCCTACAACCCCCCCATTCCTTTTTGACTTTGATTTTGTCAGTCAAGGTTTGGAAAGTCAGTGGCACTGGAGAACTGGCCCAGAGAACTTGCCGCGGAGCAGACGTGGCCAGCTTGCAGGTTTTGCCATTCCTAGTGGTGTGGATGTACCCATTTAGCCCTGAATATGCATCAGGATTGGGTGAGAGAAAGAACACGGGGATTCAAGAGTTTGTGTTGGCGCTGGTCATCTGTGCTGGGTCCCTGGAACCACACGGTTCTCTAAGCCCTGCCAGGGTGCAGTTGCTGTATGAGAGAGTATGCAGGGGAGAGAGTATGCAGGGGATGGCCTCCCTTGAAATGGGCCATTGTTATTTTCTTCACTTCATTGTTTCTCTGTGTACTGTTGAGTAGTGAGAACTTTGTCTTTTTTATCCAACTTGCTCCATTGAACATACCATCCTCTAGCTAGTATTATTACCTGGGTTTTATATACATGAATATGATAATTGAAATGGGTTCTTCTTACCTCTTACTGAGAAGTGCATTGACATTTTTAGAAGTGGTGATAGTTTTCCACTCCATAGGTGGAGACGGTGACAATGAGGGGCTATGGCACAAGACTGGGGATCGACTGGAGGGAGGAGGGGCACAGGAAAGAAATAGGACAGAGTTGGAAATACATTGACTTCGTCATGGAATCTTCTGGAAACACCTATGCTCAGATAGGAATTTGAGGACAGTAGAAACCGAGGCAATTGCTTCTGGTCAAATTGCTGCTTCTATGCCTAGAGGCTGGGTCAGGTAAGGAGAGATGCAGCTGTCGTCTTTAGCTTTTCATTGATTTATTTTAATTTTTGTTTGTTTGCATCTGATGGTGCTCAGGGCTTACTCCTAGCTCTGAGCTCAGATCACTCCAGCAGGGCTCAGCGAACTCAATGGGATGCTGGGCATCAAACCTGAGTTGGCCACATGCAAGGCAAGTGCCTTACCTGCTGAACTATTGCTCCAGCCACTGTCTTTAGCTTTTATTTTTTGGTCTTTGGACAACACCTGCTGGTGCTCAAGCCTTACTCCTAGCTCTGCAGTCAGAAATCTCTCCTGGCAGTACTTGGGAGATCATACAGAGTGCAAAGGATGGAACCTGATTGGCTGTGTGTACAGAAGATGGAACCTGATTGGCTGTGTGTACAGAAGATGGAACCTGATTGGCAGTGTATACAGCAGATGCCCTCCCTGCTGTGCTCTCTAGCCTAGGTCTTTAGCTTTTTAAATGTGAATGATGGGATGCGTCACATGCCAGCATGTACAGATCCACCCCCACACCCCAACCTTGTATGCCCTAATCCAGGAAGATGGAGATTTTTTTTATTTGTTTTTTGGGTCACACCTGACTGCTCAGGGCTTACTCCTGGCTCTGCACTCAGACATGACCCTGGGTGGTGATGGTGCTCAAGGGTTGAATATAGGTCAGGTGTGTGTATGAAGCAAGCACCTACCCACTGTACTAGTGATCTTACTCCAGGATGGAGGTATCTGTTGACATCTAACCAGCCAGTCAATGTCACCAGAAGGCTCTGAAGCACCTCCGGACTTCTTTACCACTGGCTCAAATCAAGCATTTCTTGTGAATTTGAAATTACCCCTGTCCCAGCCTGTTGCTCCACCTTACTCATAAATAGCTTTTCCTGAAATGGCGATTCCCTCTTGGGCATCATTTTCCTGTGCCCACCCTGGGGCCCAGCATGCTGATGTGTAACCAGTACCATGCGTCTGTGAACTTTCTACAAGGGCGTCCGTCTCCTTCTGCAGCTGCCCGTCCTTTCCCCCTCAGAGATGTGTTTCCCGGGGCTGTCACAGGGGTCTCATCAGGCCTCCTTCATTTGCTCGGCACTAGTTCACATGGCATCTGTTTCTTCACTTGCTGCTATAGAATTAGCTGTGGCTCATTTCTGGTTTCTGTTGCCTTGCCCCGCCTCAACATCTCCAGATGTCCAGGACCCTCACCTGACCACCTTTGCTGGACTGAACGATGGTAGAGCAGATCGCAGGTGACACTAATCCGTCATGTTCTCATGCTTTCTTTCCCTCCCTAGCTGACCCGGCCCTGGTCCTTAGAGAAATGCCCTTGGCCTCTGACCAGTGATTGATTCATTCTCCTGCTCTTTTCCACTTCCAATTCTCTTCTAGTTCTTTTCTTTCGCCAGAATCCACCCCTACCACCACACACACACACACACACACACACACACACACACACACACACACACACACACACACGAGTCATATTTCTCCCATTATTTTATTTCTGCTAATAAAGCCCAGGTTCAGTTGTCTGATGACTCAGCACCGGGCACAATGAAAGCTCAGCTTCAATTTCTAGTACTTCCTGCCATTGTTTTGAAACAGATTTTGCATCCCACCCTAGCACCATCAGCTCTCGGTTCCTCTGTCCTGCCTTCACAGGACTTCTCCATGTCCCCAGCAGAGGGCCCAGACCCTTGAAACTCATGCCCCAGACTTTCACATTAGTCCCGTCTCCTCTTTCCAACCCCTCGTGACTCAGCCCAATGAGAAACCAGGGCTTAAATTGGTTCCTGCACGGTGGCATAATAAAATATTTTTTAAAAAAACCACTAAGTGCATATATTTAATAAAAAATAAAAAAGATTAAATTGGTTCCTGCTAAAGCTGCCTTTCTCATCACATCTTAATGTGTATGAAGGCCAAACTGTGCCCTTCTTGTTCTGTTCCTCCTTTTCATTTCCCTTTCAGTCCACCCAATAGGTCAAATAGCTTAAAACATTAGACTCTGTTGTTTCATTCTAGTTTTTAAAATGTGCTTCCTAAGATGTCTATGTTATGTATTTGACATTGTAGATCCTAAAGATGTCGGTTAAAATAATAAAGCAACACTTAAAGATGCCTCTAGAATTTCCATTATGTTGTTGGAAATGGCCCTTCTTGCAGTGCACCGAGGCCGTCTTCCTTGGTAGGAAATACTCCCTAGCTGATGAGAGCTCTCCTATTTATAATTCCCTCTCACCTCCTCTTTTCTGAATGGTTTGAGATCCTAGGAGAACTCTCCTTGACGTTCACAGAGAACCGGCAGACTCCAAGGTAGACCATGAAAGACAGTGCTAGAACCTGCATCCTTCTTTCTTTTTTATTGAAAAGGAAAAATCATTTCTATTCTAGCGCAAACAATGTACATTTTACATCATAAAGCAAGATATAATTTACATATTACATTTTTTATGAGAACTTTTTACCCTAAATGACATTTTATAAAAAAAAATTCAGTCACCTCTTCTGGTTTGATGTAACCTGCTGTGCACTCTCCAAATCAGCCTTTTGTTTGGGGGAGAATTGGGGGATTCAGACACTATACGTGTATTTATCCATAGGGGGTGGGCTAGAGACAGTGTGAGACAGGTGTGTGCATGTGAACTCTGCTTCCTTGCTGACCTCAAAACATGCATCCAACTTTCTGTTCGCCATTGGAAGTGGAAGGTCGGCGGGGGGCGGGGTTGTGGGTAGGTGGGGTGTGTGGTAACTTCTAATGAGATGGTTTCCCCGGGGCTCCCCTCTCTCTGGACTCCCTTCTTCCAAGATGCCTCTCCCACTCAGCAGCACCTTTTCCTGAATGCTGGTCAGCCCCTGCTCTGGAACCCTCGTTCTCTTCATGGTTTCTCCCCAAACACCCCACACACACCAGTGCTTTTTGAAATACACTCATTTCACCAATCATAACACATGTGAATCTGTTAGGCTACACCATTCCTTGGAGACTTAACAATCGCAGCAGCTATTATGACAAAAGGAGAGTGGGGAGACTTTTGAGGAAAGCAATTAATGTGTTTGTTCAGCCTGCATGAGACATCCCGACCTACAAAATGTTTTTATACTCAGCTGAATGTAGGAGGGAGTCAGTTGGCAAAAAGCAAGAGACATTAAGACAGACTTCCTTCTCGCTAGTGGGAGAAAGACAGACTCAATCTGTGAGACACATTTTTCCAAATGGGTGACTGGAAGCTATACCACCAATAGCTCAACCAGGCATGTTGATGGAAGAGAGAAATATTTGCTAAAAATGTGTCTTAAGTCACACCCCCAGGCCCCCAATGTCTTCTTGTCACCCCCAGGTAGGCTATTAGGCTAGTATCAATCTGACATGTTTTAATGATCATTAACTACAGACAAAGAGAATGCAGCCACTCAGGAAGACTTTCTGGCCATCTGAAGTTATTCTTTAGTTCAACTGGATGTGTTTGGGGAGGCCTGTTGTAGAAGCCTATTGTTCATTTCCAAAAACAGGTTGTAAGTTTTAGAGCAAAGTAGCTTTACCTTGTGTGACACATGGTATCCAGGTCTGTACCTTTCCATGGACATGGCATAGTTTTACAGCCTCTTTCCCCTCATGGCCACAAGTGCTCAACGGGTAGAGAGACATGGAGGAATGAAAGAACCAATGAAGAGTCTCACAAGTCCCTGTGAGGCAGGTGAGGTTTGGTAAACCCATTTTACAGAAGAGTAAACTAGGGCATGGCCTGGTAACATGGCTTAGTCACATCCACCTTAAGTTACCAAAGCATGGCTGAATTCAAGGAGAAAGAAAGAAATATAGGTCTGTCCCACTCCCAGCCATGAAGACCAAACTTTATTTCAGAATATCAGAAAGAAAGCAGAGCCCACATTTGCCTTTTAAGTTGGGGGACTGTTGACAAGCCTTGAAGCAGTCCATTTAAACATGTGTCCCTGGGGGAAAGGGCGGGCGGCATGGTTTCCCTCCGTCCTGTCCCTAAGTGTGACTCCATTCCCAGGTGAACCAACAGCAGCCCAGATTCCCAGCTCAAGGATGTGCCTGTAGAGTTCCCAAACCCAAGAGCTGCTGCTTCCTGATAGCCACGGCTTAGACAGCAGTGCTGACAGCACGCGTGGTCTCGTTACCTTTGGGAGCTGGGTTGTGCCATTCAGAGTGAATTTGGAGGTTCTACACTGCGTGTGTGTGTTGGGGAAAAGATGTGTCTGCAGCCACAGCTGGTTCTCATGGCACTAATGCCCTCCTGGGGTCATGAGACCAATATCCAAGGATTGGCTCCCAACAGCCATCTTATCAGTTACTCTACAACCATCTCAAGAAGTTTGTGTGGAGAAAGAAAGGAAAGGAGCTCCCTAATTAAAAAAAAAAAGTTCACTGCTAGGAAGATGAGGATATGGTGGTATGAAATTTGCTTCTGAGTTTGCATTTGAGAAATGGCAACTCAAGCTTGCATGAATATTGTATAAATATATGGGACTGCTCGGAAACAACAGAGATGTGGGCTGTGCTTTTCCAATACCCAGTCTCCTAGTTTTCCCTAGAGAAATTTTCTTGTTCTCTCCAGTGAGGGGGAATCTCTCTTTCAGGAGATCCCATCCTTTGACTGGTATGTTTGCCTGGAGGCGGCCATGGGGGTGGGGCATGCAGTGGGTGGTGGTGAAGGCAAGCAGGGGGCTGAGAAGTGGTGGGGACACCCCCTAGTCGCATGTGAGGTCAGACAGACAGGAATCTGAGGCTGACTGCAGAATCTCCGCCCTTCTGCCCCCCTCCCCCAGTAGCAGATGAAGAATCTTTCATGACCCACAGAGATGGGGACAGTGAGAACGGGAATTGTGTCTGACAGATTCTAAAAAGATGCTCAAGGCCCTTTGGCTTGCTCAAAGGAGCACTCTCCAGAGAACTGGAAAATCTACGGAAAGGCACAGGAGGTGCAGACTAACCAATGAAGAGACTAGACAACAATTCAGAATGCACATACATATACGTGCATATCGTATGTCATTTCTTTGGCAGCTGTAGGTGTTTTTTTTAAACCTATACAATCATGGTGGGGTTTGGGGTGGGCTGACCCTAACTGAAGAAGCTCGGAGCATACCAGGCAAAGCTAATGACCAAGGAAAAGCACGTGTAACTCACACGCTCATGCGTGCACACACCCAGACACACACACACACACACATACAGAAGAGAGAAACAAGTGCTGGTGGTGGTGCCCAGAGTGGGGAGGATCGTTGGCTCTCGGGTATTCAATGATTTTCATTTTGTTCCACTCCTGCTTTCTCTCTGCCATGGTCCCCGGACTTTAGCTCTGCTGATCTTGTTTGGATTTTTATTACTGTGATTTGTGTTTTGGTGCCCCTCAGATGAAGCCATGACAGAGAGACGGAGAGGTGGCTTAGGGCTTTGTGGGTTTGGTGTGTATTTTTGTTTGTTTGATTTTGATTTCTTCTTAGGCCTGTTTAATTTTTTCCTCAGTTCACTGTTGGCACCTGGTTCCTCTGTAAACTATATTCCTTGGCCTTCAGTCTCAGGTTGGCAATGCTGTTGGCCATGTGGATGCCCTGGGCAGGGCTATGGTTGGCGCATGTGGCAGAGTAAGTGAGCATGGCACTGTAGGGACAAAGGAGAGAGTGGGGAGAATAACAGGCATTAGTTTCACGCAGTTGCAAGTCTGTACCCCAGGAGGGTGTGACTGTCAGCATAGGGGTGGGGTGGGCAGTGGAGGGACATCATGGCCTCTAAGGTCCTTGGCAAGCCAGGATTTGCACTTGGAGCTGGTGCCCGTGTTTGAAGGGCAGGGGAAATCCCTAGAGAGGCCCACTGTGGGGACAGGCCTTTGATGGCCTGGGCATGGTGAGCTGGGATCTATTTCTGGACTATAACTTGGGGACAGCTGGGAAAGTGGTTTCTGGTGCGAGTAGGTGTGTGGACATTTGATGAACTGTTCAAATTGCTCTTCCCGTCTAGGGCACCAGCCTGGGGAGGCGGTGGGTGGTCATGGAAGGAGAAGTGGGCATTTAAGAAGAGACCCAGAATTTTTTTTTGCCTTCCTCATTCTGGGTGGCTGGCTTTAATGCCAACTGTCTCTGCAGACTCCAGGGCCTGGGGGAAGCAGGAAATCCACCCAGGAAACTTCTCTGCTGTTCTCGATCGCCTGGTGTATGGCATTAATCATTGGAGAATGTCACTTCTGAAGCACCCCTGGGTGCTTTGGGTCTGTTGTATAGAGAATTTCCCAGATAAAACCCTCTTAGGCTGCCACTCGTGGGGAGGGTTGGTGTCTACGCGCAGCTTGAGGGTGGAACAAACAGACAAGTTGACTGTTCACCATCAGAAGCTGTCAGTAAGGCCTGAAAATGCCACTGGGCACAAATTCATCATGGGTGTGTGTGATGGGGATGGTGGGGGTTTTCTGTGTCTTGCATTGTGAAATTTCTTTTCCTTTTAATGGGTGGCCCTAACCATTGCTTCATAGTGAATTCGCTATAAGGGAATTCAGTTAGACAGAGGCATTCCAGTCGTTTCTAAGATTAGTCAAAAAATTGATGATAATAATAACCCAAAACACACACACACACACAAAAACCCCTTTGTCCTGGGCCAGGAGGAGAGAGGCTTCTAGAAGGAATGGCTCATGCTTGTTTGTCACCTGCATTCCAAAGGACCTTTGTTAGCCACACAGTAGTGGAGGTTCAAGTGACAAGTGAGGGAAGAGAAGAAAGGAAAGTGACTCTGCAGATAGACACGCGCTCCAGGCTGACCGGAGACTGCAGAGTAAGGCTTCCCGTTCCGACTATCACTGATTTCTTTCACCTCACGGGCTAGCCATGGACCCAGGGAACTTAAGTTAAAGGAACAGAATGAGGCCCAAATCTTTCTGGAAAGACACGGACACTAGGTCTTTCCAGAATAGGCCTTAATTAAAATTTGGGGGTTTGTTTTGTTTGTTTTAAGCACTGGTATGTGCAAGTCTTAGGGTGCCAAGAGAACCCTGAGTTCCTCCATGTCTGTTATGGTTTGTTCACTTTCGGACACACTGTGTTTGGGGGAGACAAGTCCAGCCCTTGCTCCAGTCAGTCCCGACAGCAACCCCAGGACGGCTCCTTTCAGTCCTTAATTCAGTTTCTCCTCTACAAGCTCCCACAGTTCTGAGCCACCTCTGCCCCTCCCCCAGCACCCTACCCAGAGAAGCCAAATCTAGCACTTAGTTATTAGCTAAGAAACACGGAATATGCAAATAGACACACAAGTGTGAATACCAGGACATAGCATTTCCCCAGTAGTCTCAAGCTTAGGGGCTCGTTCTTTGGTTTAATTTTGCTGAACAGCATGTCAAGATCAGTAGGGAGAAGCTGGCTGAAGAGGCTGGTGATTGCTTGCTTATTCATAGACCTGACAGTAAATGCCTGAGCAGGCATTAGTGCAGCTTAGACTTGGAGAACTGTCACACATCTAGCTACAGTCACTGTCTACAAGCAGAGGAAAAGTACAGTGAAGAAGATTCCATGAGAAGCAAGAAAAAGCATCAGAACAACTCCTAAAAATGGAACACGTGTGGGGTATTTTCCCCCACATTATAGTAAGAAATTTCCATTCTTTTCAAAGCCTAGCCACATACAACCATTTAATTCTTTTATGAACTACCTGTGTCCCTTTAAAACTCAGCTAAAAATAAATGCAGGTGAGTACTAAACTCATGAATTTCATGGATATACTGACAACAAAAATTTCAAAACAGTCAAGGTTCTAAGTAAAAGTTCTAAGAAAGAAGTTCTAAGTTCTAAGAAAAGAAGCTGTTGGCTTTGGAAACTCCACCAAGTTATTGGTATGTAAAATTGCCTGGTTTCTGTTAGAAAATTAAGCCCTAAAGAAAGACTATCCCAAATACCATTGGAAATGTCTGTTTAAAAGTAGAATCTGTGGGTAAACTGTATCGGTGTTCAGTACTGAGAGTACAGGGGAATGACTTCTGAAAACAGGAGACTAAATCTTCCTAAGACAGAAAAGAGAGAAAATTCTCTGATGGTCCATTGACATTGGCACTTTTAAAGTGCTTATTCCAATGTTTAAAGGGCTATGATTTCTATCCTATGAGGTTTTGAACAAGCAAAGTCTCTCTTCTATTTTAAGAGTGTGTGTGTGTGTGTGAGTGTGTGTGAGTATATTGTATGTATGTAGGTATGTATGTATGTATGTAAAGTTGTGGTCCATCTTCATTAACAAAGCAAATTGGGACCTTGGTTTCTTTTGGAAGAAGTTATGGAAGACATTATGGAAGAAGTTGTGGTCTAGAAATGTCTCCTGTAGGAATGAATTTAGTTTTCTCTATTACATCATCTTTGTCTCCTTCATTACCCCATAGATGACTAATTCTGACAATCTCATCTAAACATTTCTTATATGGTCACACATTTTCTTGGAAATGCTTACGTTTGTGGTACTATTATTTGATGCCAGGCTTCAAATCCAGGGCTCAAGAACTGTAAGGCATGTGCTGCTCCACTGAACTATGCCCACCCCCATCTGAAAGACTTCTTTTCTCTCCAATGCATGCCACGTGGATCCCCCTCTGCGCCCCCATCCAATGAGATAGACACTGACTGGGAACTTCCATGTGACTGGGAATGAAGGCGATATTTTTTTCTAAGTATTTCACAGGCATTGTCCCCTAGTCTGTGTTCCCAGGTTGAAACAAGTCTGGTCCAGCTGTACTGGGGCACTGTTAGTGAAACCACACATTATGGGTGCAGGGGGTAAGGTTTGGTGGTGGCTCTCGGGCTCGTGATGGGTGAGGACAAGATGGCAGGTGTCATTAATGACTGCATTTGGCAGTGCCAGGTGCACGCTGACATTTTTGCTCCATTCTGTTCTGGAGAGTTATAAACTGTGTTCATAACTGTGCTGTCATTTCTCTATGGGGAAAGCCCAGGAAATGGGATAAAGGCAGATAGACAGCTTCACTCACAGCTCACAACAGACGTGGAGACAGTCTCGCCCCCAGGGCACAACAGCAGCCCTGTGTACAAAGGAACGATGCCCCAGGACTTTCTCTACATGAGAAACTTTCTCAGCTAGGCCCAGCAGCAAACTGGGATATTCTGACACTGAGCTGCACTTGTCACAGGTAAGAGTGGACATGCTGTCCCTGAATGAGGCTTTTAAGTGGCCTTAGAGTGAGGGTTGAGAGACCCCTCACTGCTTAAAGCAACCATAGATACAAGAGACCCAAGGGCCTGGCTGCCCCTCTGAAAAACTGTTAATGAACCCCGATTCTTTGTGTCCTCAAAGTGTGACCACCCTGGTTGCTAAGGGAAAGAGAATATGGACATGCTTTCTCCCGACTCAGAACACAGCAAATGTGTTGAGTTGTTTCCAACCACTGGATAGGGCCCTTTAAACGTGGACAACAATCACTCTGGCTTCCCTGGAGTGAGCTGGAACAGTGTGGTCACTCAGACTCACCACCAATGCCCAGAGGACATTCCTGGTTTCTCCCAGGATGGAGGGACATTCTGGAGGGTTAGCCTAAGGCACCTTCTCTAATATTGTTTGTTGTGGGGCCTCACCTGGCTGTGCTCAGGGTTTACTCCTGGCTCTGCACTCAGAAATCAGTACTGCAGGGCTCAGGGGATACCTGCTGGGTGCCTGCAGAGCAAGCGAGGGCCTTACTCCTGTACCAGCTCTCCAGCCCCTCCATTTTCTTAAGAATGCAAAGCTCTTGCACCTGCAGTCAGGGATCAGCCTCCATGCCCATGAAGTGCCCGAGGAATCAGAGATGAAACAGAAACGCTATCTCCCGAGTATTGATTGAGCACACTCACGCCAGAATTTGAACACAGCTGCCATGGCTAAGTGAGACTGAGGAATTTTCCTCATCTGCAGATTCCTGATGGCAGGAGCTCAAGCCATCCATAGCGGAGTGCTCACGGCTGGCAGGGTTAGAATTCTGCTTTCACTCAGGATAGACTGACTTTGATCTGTGCAGCCTGCCCCAGCAGTGGTGGCGAGGACCAAGGCATTCCAGTGCCCACCACACACCGGGGCAGGGCAGGGCAGACAGTTTCACCTGGAAGCAAATGGAAGCTGCCCTTCTGCGCCCTCACCACCAGGTGTCCCACATGTCACCTCAGAGTTGGGGAGGCTCAGGGAAGGGGAGCCAGAACACCACCTCTGCTTTCAATGAGCTGTTGAAAGCGCCAGTCCCCTCAAAGGTGAATCTGTTGGCCCATACCCGACTCTGTGTCTTTTTGAGACTCTAGGACTTCCCAGCTCAGGTCCCCCAGCCAGAGACTGGAGAACCTGAGATTTCCTTGACTATGTGGGGTGCAGAATTGGAGCCCAATACTTTGGTATTTTTATCGGTGTAAGAACCCCTGAGGGCCTCTGACTTTGCCCAAGAACACCATGGCCTTGTTGCCCCGGGGACAGTTTTTGAAGGGAGAGTCCCTGATTGGTCATTTGGGAAATGACTCTGGTTTAACAGTCACCTCCTTTTGGTGCCTTCTGGGAAGTTCAGAAGTTGTTCTCTCAAGGTGGTTGTAGGGTCCAAGACAGACCCTTTCATGCCTATCATGGCTCTGGGGCACACTAGCTTGGCATGGCAAGGCTATCACATCTTGGTCCCTTTGTGACATTCCTTTCTAGAAGGGTGTGGGTTACAAGGGTGGGCTGGGTCACACCTGACAGTGCTCAGGGATGACTCCTGACTCTGTGCTTAGGATCACTCCTGACAGTCCTCAGGAAACCATCAGTAGTGTCATGAATTGAACCGGGTTGGCCACATGCAAGGCAAGCACCTTCCCGGCCATACTGTCTCTCCAGCCCCTCAAGGGATGATTTTATGTTGGGAATCTTGTGTCTTGCTACTGAATAATAGCACCTTTGTATTATGGCAGTCTGGGAGCAAGAACTCAGAAACCTCAGGCTTCAGATGGGCTGCCCGAGAGCTGAAGGTCCAGCTGGCCTAAGGCCAGAGGAGCCAGGACAAGAACACAGGGACAGACAAGAGTGTCCCCTCTGAATTGCCCTGAGTGTGGACCACATGCACAGCCACATGGGGGAGAGCCGCAGACATGGGATCTTCTCAGCCTGACCACGCCCCAACCTGCATCAAATGTTCTCCCAAGAGTACAAAGCTACAGATAGTTCAGAGGGGCCCTGGCACCCCCTCAGCTCAACGGGGTCCAGAGGCCCTTCTCCCAGGCCCCTCACTGCCTCCGCCTCTCAGCCTGTGAGCCCCACTTTCTGATCCCCCACTGACACCCTGCCCAGCAGCCCCCTCCTGCCCCTCTGACCAGTTACCTTTGCAGTGTCTTCCGTTAGAATCCGTTATGAAGCCCCTCGTGTAAACAACATCTTGGGAGGGACGAAGATCTATTTTGAAAGTGTGAAAGGGAGAAATGAGCCAAACGCGTTCAGCAGATGGGGGCAGCCCCAGGGCCGTGATGAGGGGCGGAGGAGGGGAAATAGGAGGAACATTTGGGCCAGGGATCGCTGGCCTGTTTGGGACCTGCATGTCCTGGAGTGCAGCCCTGGACACTCTAGAGGCTGGCACTCGGCCACTGGGTTCAGCACGAGGTGTCTCTGAAGAAGGAGCTCTGGACTAGTTCTAGAACAGCCAAAAGCTCAGGGCAACGGAAGTCCCTGCCACCTGCCAGGAGTCACAACACCTCAAGCTTAGTGAGAAATTGACGAATCAACACTCAGGTGCTAACTTCCATGCCTGCCCCCAACCCTGGCCCAAGAGCACCCCCTCTGGAAGGTGCTTTCCTTCTCTTGGTTGGCTCCTGTGTGCTGGGTGGGCCACCTGGCCCTTGCTCCTTGCTCCTGGAGTGACTGAGGTCATGGCATCTCCGAGGCCCCTGCAAGACTATCTGCAGTGCTTCCTTCCAAGGGCATGCTGGATCGGCAGGACACAGGATAAGCCCTAGCCCACATGGAGAAGGTTCCCAGGCCACTGCACCCCTATTATTGACTACGGAGCATGCCTACTTAGAGAGGGGCAGGGAGAGCTTTCGGGGTGAGCACCCCATCCTCCCTGCTCACGGTCTCTGCGCTGCAGGGCTCAGCCCCTGTTTGTCCTCCCCCGCCAAGGAGACACCCGCACGCCCCCAAACAGCCCCTGGACAGCCAGCCTGCTCCCTGGGGTCATCCTCTCTCTCTGGCTTTCCTGAGAACAGGTCTGATCTAGATGAAAGTCGGGGCCAATGGCCAACCTCAGGGTAGGGGATTGGCCTCCACGTGAGGAGCTGACACACAGACTGGCACCATCTCTCAGGAACTGGAGGCAAGATGCAGCCCCCACACCTTTTCCTGGGATAGCAGAAAACCGAGCGGGTCACCCATGGCTCCTGCGAGGTCACTAATGGGGCCACAGAAACAGCCACTCAGTGAGCCCAAGACAGTATGTATCATGATGGATTTTGGTTCTAGACAGAGCAGGGGAGAAAATCACCCAAGGAATAGAATGATAATTTTGGAGGGGGCAAGTTTTAAAATGACTCAAAATAGAAACATTTTAGTCAAAAAAACCAACATTATTATTGATTAAATTATGGCATTAAATCATTTCTTTCTATTAGTATCTGGAGATTAATTTATTCTTCATACAAAATATGAACAATCAGATTCTATGAAACTGTTTTAATTATTATTTTTTTTTTACAAACTCTGCACCCAACAGAGAAAAGATATAAAAGGATACCATGAACTGGATAAAAGGTACTAGGTTATATGCTGGTAATTAGAAGAGCAGAATACAAAATAATATGGACTCTCTAAGTCTACACTATATATAAAATACTGAACTAATTGCAAAAGTCAACAAAGTATAGGATCAACATGATGGAATCATGAATATTTTTAAGTAGTGAGTGTTTCTACATAATCCTTTAATTTAAAATAGAACATTTCCTCAAAAGGCACATATGAATTGCATGTCTGTTATCTCAGTTAGACGACCATGTACAAAATAAAAACGGTGCCAGTACAGGAGCGTAACTTTGCTGAGGTCAAGGAGAGTCTAGCCCTGTTTTATTTCCAGATCACTGCCTGTCACCAGTAAGGCCTGGAGTCAGCCATCTGCCTTGTTTAATGCGACTGTGAAAAATTCCTAACTCTTACCCAGACATAAAAAAAAAGAAGCAAAGCTGTCTGATGCATTCAAATCCAAACCAGTGTCTGAGGACCTCGAGCTTGGAGCAACATGCGTTGCTGCAAAGCCACTTGGTGGGTCTCTGGGCTAGCAATGTCCATTGGAGAAAATATCCAGGAGTAGGTAATTTCACAAAGGACTTCTGTGGAGTGCCTCCGGGGGCAGCGTCTACACTTTAACCAGGACAACAAGGCCGGGCTCATCCTTTAAAATCAAGGCACAGCATATCTGGGAGCCAGGGAAATGTTCAATTTCCTATATCCCCCCACACACACACCAAATTAAAAAAAAATAAAAAAGCAACTCGGGCTTATTTCTCAGGATGGGGTTCAAAGGGAGTTCCAAATCGTAGGTGTTGCTTTAAAGGAATCTATTTGGAACAAAATAGGACAGCGGAGGAATCTTTGGCTCCTCTAGAGGGCTGAGACTTTCCACGCTTATCACCAGTAAGGCCTGGAGTCAGCCATCTGCCTTATCTAACGCAACTGTGAAAAATTCCTAACTCTTACCCAGACAGAAAAAGATGTCAGGACTGACATTGTCACAGGAGCTGATTGTCATGGAAGAGCTTAGCCACAGCTGGGAGCTGACCGGCTAAGGTCAGTCATTAATTAAGCCTGTCCCGGGCATTCTTTAGCCTGAACAAACCCAAGCTCAGAAACAGGCTTGTGAATACTTCTTGCTGCCCTGAAATCGGTGGCGAGGTCTGAGAGCCTTGCTCTGGCTTCTATGTGTTCACAGGCTCCTGTTCCCAGGACAAGGCTCCTTCCAGGAAGCTCCAGGCTCTTTGCTTTCCTTGGACATGAATACAGAGTTTTGGAATGGGGACCCTTGGCATCTCTCAAACACTCCGGCATTTTAAATATTAAAGTGTAGTGTAAATCATACATTCTTCTTCTTTTAATATTGTAACAATAGCAACAACAACAACGAAAAACAGCACGCACTGCCCCTCGCCAAGGAAAGCTCGAGTCCAGGAGGCTTAGCCAAAGTACGGGAAGATTTGCACCAGGGGACACTCCTGCCTGCTTACAAGGAACTAGGCCGTGAAGGCAAGCAGAATCATTCTGCCTTTGTTCTCCTCTCTCTGCCTCAGTCTCTCTCCTTTCCTTCCTTTGAATGCAAAAAAATTAAAGTAAAATCAGTCACACTGTGGCTGGCCTTGTCCTACCCTAACCAACTGGGCGCTCTGCTTCTGGCGAGACACTGTCAGACCATGCTAGCTCATTTTCGGAAGCAGAGAGACAAGCTTGGTTCCAGCTAGGTGGGCATAGCTTAGCCATCTTGCCTTTCCAATTCTTCCCCATCTTTGAAACCTTTTGCAAGAGTTCCTGAGTCCAGAGGAGAGTGTGGGTGCCGCCTACGAGGGTCTGGGAGGTCAGCAAGTTGCAATGTCTCTGAAGAGGTTACCCCAGTAAGAAATGTCAGCCAGCTGCACACACAGCTCAGAGGGCAACGGACGGCTGAGAAAGGTGTGGGATGAGCAAGGGAGAGTGGACCCGGCATTCACCTGTACGGAGAGGCGGTCCCCAGGACAGGTAATCGGTGGGTTTGGGAGCTGGGCGAGGCACTATTGGCTGCTCCACAGCCGTCACGTCTCAGAGTAGGACTTGAGGAGGGGATGCGTTCTTGTTGGCCAGCATGGTTCGCTCGTTCCTGCGGAACTTGGCCCTTCGGTTCTGAAACCACACCTGGAAGATGGAGCAGAGAGTGGGGTGGAGTGCTGTACACGGTGAGGCCACAGAAGGGCAGGTCCCACCAGAAAACCTGTGTTAGGAAAGGGTTACTGTGTGGGTTCAGGACAGGGGATGGAGGGGGTGGAGGGGAATAAGGTCCTTCCAGTTCTTCCTGTAGCCCTGGGCTGTGCTCGGTCTTTTAGGTGTCCCTAAAAGATAAAGGATGGAGAAGAGGGGTGGGTGGGGAGTGGGAATCTTCCCCAACTAACCACAGTCAGGGGACAGTCCCTCAGGTGGTGGCAGGAACATGACCTGGATCCCACCCACAGACCACCCTCAGCTTCTAGGAAGGGTTTCTTCTCCAGAGCGACACTTCTGGACATTCCAGGGAAAATCTCCTCCTTCCCCAAAGAGAACCTGACAGCCAGAATTCAAGATAGAGACATTTAGGAGGGGCAGGAAAGGCCCTCTCCAGGAAGGAGGATGTGCTATGAACTCAGCAACCCTGGCGTGTCCCCCAACCTCACCTCCTGGATCCCAAGGACTGTGCAGGACACAGCGAGAGGGGAGCTTCCTGCACTGTCCCGTCCCTGTCCACCTCAGTTGTTTCGAACTCCGGCCCTTCCGCAGAGACTGGAGGAACCAAACGGCAGGACCTGGGGGTGGGCTGCGGACCAGGGCAAGTTTCGCTCTAGGGTTTTGGGGTCTGCGGAAAGAGCCCAGGCTACTGCTGGCGTGACCGCCCATCTGTCCTTGTTTCCAAGGGACTGCCAGGAGCAGGTGCTTCTAGACCTTAGAGCAGTTGTGAGTTCAGGTGTTAGGTCTCTGCCTCAGGGCAAGGGGACAATAAGATGGAGCTATTGTAGGACTCTGATAAGCGGTGACCAGAGCAGACACCCCAGTCCCACAGTCTCTCTTCAGGAGCTGTCTTTCTTTTATCCCATTGGCCTGCACATTCTGTAAGTGTTCACGGCCCAACCTCAGTGTCTGTGGTGTCACTTCTGTCCTGCACCAGCAGTCCGATTCGCCTGTCGCCCCCTTACCCCATTGAATTGCCCTCTGTGTGTTTCCCATGGTCGGTCCCCAATAATTAAAACTTGTTTCTAGAAGGGTTGCATGTGCCCAAGGTTGGGGAGTGGAGCTTGAACTGAGGGAAAGAGTTTGTCCTTTGCCCGCCCCACCCTTCTCCCCGCCCCAGAACTGACATAAGGGTACGGAGCAGGGCAGCCAGCTCTGATCATGAGGGTTCCATTGGGTCCACAGAGAGGTGGCCTCTTGGCTGGACAGAGAGCCCCGCCCCACCCCCAGCCTGATTACCTGCACTCTGGCCTCAGTGAGGTTGACCCGGCGGGCCAGATCCTCGCACAAAGGCATCAGGGTAGTGTGTCCGCTCGAAGACGCGCTCCAGAGCCTGCAGCTGACTGCTGTTGAAGGTGGTTCTGTTCCGCCGCTGTTTCCTCTTCTTCTTGTCCTCAGAGTTGAGCTGGTCGTCTGGAAGGGAAGAAGGGGGTGGCAGAGAGAAGTGGGTTAGGGGCAGTATGGAGCTGCAGCGAGGGCTGGGTTTCTTGTCTCCATGGCCCAACACCAGGCTGTAGGCAAGGCCCTCTCCCCATCCCCAACCCGGGTGGCAGCTGCTCTGGCTGGGGCTCAGCATGAGCTCACAGAGGGACTGTGCGCATGCGGGAGCTCAGCTTTCTTGGCAACTTCCAGGCGTTTATGATCACGACTTCACTTGACTTGTGCACTCCTGTTAAACAGAAGTCTGCAAAAACAACACAAATCCAAACAAAATCCTGCTGATGCCCAGGAGAGAGCAGGCAGGAGGGATGAGGCTTCATGGGGGATAGGGTGGGGAGATCGTGTTTAACCAGCTCCAGGCAACCCTTTCTTCAGCAGGTCTTCCTAATTTGTCCCCCTCAGTGCCTCCCCCGCCGGTACAAAAACCCCTTTTTCTACAATCACCACTCAGACTAGGCATTATCTGCCTGTCTTCTCTGGGTACTTCACAATGACCAAGAGCGAGACCCTTTCAGTTTGCTCTTCATACTCCACCCGCTCTGGCCATTGCTCCACCCTTCTTGGACACTGTAGGCTCTTTGCCCCCAGTTCTACTGCTTGTCCACTCTGGGAGAAGGGCAGCAGTGCCAGTGGAAGACTACTGGTCTCTGTTGGGGAGTGACTCTCTCCAATGACCTGGTCCACTTACAGCCCCACTTCTCAGGCAAGGCTCTTGTTCTTAGCAAATGCAAACAGCCGTCCAGAGCACGTGGAGGGAGAGAAAAGACACACAGAGACCAGGGGGGGCCTGCGAAATCAGGATCTGGCAAATGTCCTTGGAGAGGAGACGCTGATGGGAAGAGGCAGCTGAGCGGCAGCCTGGACCCGTCTGCCTTTGCTCACTCGGCCCAGCATGCACTCCTGTCCCCCAGACACACACGCAGGAGCCCAGCCCAGACTTGGGAGAGAGCATCAGCCTAGCTGATGTTTATAGACAGGCAGAGGTGGTGGTGTTTGCTAGCTCTTTTACAAGAGTCAGGCCTTGGGGCTGTGGGGATCGGACCCACTGAAAAGTGGTGCAGGGGGGAATGGATTTTTAAAAAAATTTTTTTATTAGGGGCCAGAGCGATAGTCCAGCGGGTAGGGTGTTTGCTTTGCAGCGGCCGGCCTGTGCCGCCCAGGTTCAATCCCGGCATCCCATATGGTCCCCGAGCACCGCCAGGAGTGATTCCTGAGTGCAGAGCCAGGAGTAACCCCTGAGCATCGCGGGTGTGACCCAAAAAGCAAAAAAAAAAAAAATTATTATACCACCGTGAGATTTACAATTACAAAGTTGTTCATGTTTGGGTTTCGGTCATACAGTGTTCCAGCACCCATCCCTCCACCAGTGCTCACTTCCCACCACCAAGTCCCCTGATTCCTCCCCCTCCCCCAGCCTGCCTCTATGGCAGGCACTTTGCCTCTCTCTCTCTGTCTCTCGCTCTGTCTCTCTATTTCCCTCTCTCTTTTCCTTCTCTTACACATTGTGGCTTGCAATATAAGCACTTAGAAGTTATCATGTATTTCCCTTTGCCTATATTCAATGCTCAGTATTATCATTTCCCATGATTATTAGCACACTGTTCCCTTCTCTGTCTTTTTTTTTTTTTTTTTTTGCCTTTTTTGGGTCACACCCAGCAATGCTCAGGGGTTTCTCCTGGATCTGCACTCAGGAATTACTCCTGGTGGTGCTCGGGGACCATATGGGATGCCGGGGATCGAACCCGGCCGGCACAGGCTGGCGGCTGCAAGGCAAACGCCCTACCCGCTGTACTATCCCTCCGACCCCCTGTCTTACCTAACCTCTGACTCCCACACACTTGCGGTAGATTCCACCTACTGACAAGCCCTCCTGATACATGTTTTGCCTGGCCTTGGATATTGATATCCTGCTATTATTTTAATATCCTGCAAATAAATGCAGTCATTCTATATCTGTCCTTTTCCTTCTGGCTAATTTCACTCAGCATGATCCTCTCCATGTCCATCCATTTATAGGCAAATTTTATGACTTAATTTTTTCCTAACAGCTGCATAGTACTTCATTGTGCATATGTACCACAGATTCTTTATCCAGTCATCTGTTCTCAGACACTCTGGTTGTTTCCAGATTCTGGGTATTGTGAATAGTGCTGCTATGTACGTAGAAATGTAAATAGTATTTCTGCTGTGTGTTTTTAGCCTCCTAGGGTAGATTCCCAGGAGTGGTAAGGCTTGTTCAAATGGAAGCTCAAGGGGCCAGAGCGAGAGCCCAGCGGGCCTTGCACACGGCCGGCCCAAGCCGGTCCGGGTTCGGTCTCTGGCATCTCATATGGTCCCTCAAGCACCACCGGAGTAATTCCTGAGTGCAGAGCCAGGGAGAAATCCCTGAGCATTGCCGGGTGTGACCCAAAAAAAGCAAAAAAAAAAAAAAAAAAAGGAAGCTCAATTTCTTGTTTTTGGAGGAATGTCCATATTGTTTTCCAAAAAAAGCTGTACCAGTCAACATTACCACCAACAGGGGGAACGAATTTTAATCTTGTGCAGGAAGAGCATCTTTCTTGCAAGGAGAGAGTTCACAGAGAAGCCACCGGTTCTTAAAGCCAGGTCCAGCTATGCAGTCACTGCAGCCTGTCTGTGGGGATACCATAACGGGAGGATTCACCAAACAGCCTGACAGATTCTAGGGACTTTTCTAATGGGGCATTTCATTGAGGAGGGGGACTCTAAAGTGGTATTCAGGTGCTGATTGGGGCCTATGGTACTGGGAGACCCAGGCTGCCCAGACAGGTACCCAGGGGCCAGATAGAGAAGCCAGACTGCCTCCCAGACAAAAGTCTTTTCCATGGGAATCAGTCCTCAGTCTTGGAATGGGCAGGATCCAGCCAGGCCATGCAGTTCAAGGCTCTTGTTTTCCGGAGAGGAAAGTTGAGGTGAGGGGGGTATTCTGACCCGCGATACAAGTGGTAGCCAGACTCCTGCTTCTGTTGCACCCCGAAGTATACATGAGGTTGTATTTCCTCCTTGGGCATCTGGGCTTTGGGTGTCAAACACAGAGGAAAATACTCACTAGGAAGGAGGGCTGCAAGGACAAAGTACTCCAGGCTGCCTGGAAAGAGGACTCCAAGGTGCCCAGCGTCTGGGAGAAATGCCCAGGTGCATTTCTCCCAGAGCCTTGGGAAATAGACCTGGCTCCAGCAGCAGAGACAGTACCTCAGTGAGGGGTCCCCCCGACTTTCCTTCCCATGCCCCCACCAGCTCTTGCTGTATGTGTTCAATGTTCCCAGGGCCATTTCCACTCTGCCCTGCCTCTCCTCTTCCTCCTCTCCCACACAGGTACAGCGCTGTCCTTGTAGGTAGTCTTCACAATCTCTTCCCTGGGATGGAGAGCTAGGATGGCAGGCAGGGCGCTTGCCTTACGTGTGGCTAACCCAGGTTTGGTCCCTGGCACCACTTATGGCTCCCCTGGCTCCCCCCCAGGAGTGATTACTGAGTGCAGAGTCAGGAGTGTGCCCTGAGCACAGCCAGGTGGGGCCTCAAAATAAACAATGGTAAAAGCTGAAAGTTCCCCAAATCTTTCCCCAGGCACTAAGCCTCCCCGCTAGGGGCATCAATGCTCTCCCATGTAGGGTGCAGTTGATGGATACATAGGTGCCCCTCAAGTGCTTCTCAAAGACAATCATTCTGTTCTTCCTAGGAAGATAATTTTCCCTACTCAAGGCAGTCAGCTACTCCTCTGGGAAGGGGCGACGGCCTCCTGGTCAGTGCCAGTCAACTTGGGATAAACCTAAATCTTGTGGTATAGAAGCACTGCCACTAGCCTCCTGCCTGCAGCCGCCAGGGGCTGGGTCATCTCTACATTCCCAGGACCTCTGTTCCTGGCACAGAGCGAATGACCAGGTAGATATGGTCAGAGGGTTCTGGTAGCGTGCGGGGAGAGATCTTTTATGGTGTTGTGTTCCCTGTTGACTTGTGGAGCAGAAATCAGTCCTTCTCCCAAGTCCTCCAGAAAAGCAGCTTCAGGTTAAACCCATAGTGTCAGGGGCTGAGAACAGCGGGGATGGCACTCGTCTTGCATGAGGCGACCAGAGCATTGCAGGGTGTGGCCCAAAAACCCAATCAAACAACCACCACCAAAACAAACATTGTATCAGCCAACAGCCCACCTTTGAGGAGGTTCTGCCGTCCTTCTCCCACTGCCCCTAAGTCCACCTGCCCCATGGCACCAAATGCAAGTTAAAGAAAAAAGTCACCCCACAGGGCTCCAGCATGAAATTCTCTCCAGGTGTGGAGCTGCCCTGTGGAAGTCCAGAGGAGACGGACTTCTTCTAACTCTGCCCAAGCTTCTAACTCTGCCCGATTCTCTCAACTCCTAACTTTCCTCTGCTCTCTCTGGCTGTTGCTCACCTCAGCAAGGGTGTGGGAAAGCTGGGAGAGTTTGAATCCCTGGGGTTTGGCCAGACGTAATTTAAAGGCAGGACAGAAATACATTTCAGGCATAGAATCAGAGCACACGCTGGAAAAATATGCCTCAGACGCCCGAGTCTCGTGGCACAGGCTGCAGGGCGGGTTAAAGCTGATGTAAGCCCAGGACACGCCGCGCCAGGAGCTCCAAGCACGCCACATCAGAGCGCGGCTGCCTGTCGACTGGCAGCATGGCAGCCCCGAGTTGCCCGCCATCATTTTATGGGCCTCGAAGAACCTTCTCAAAGGAACTTGGGCAGCACAACAGCTATTTATGTTAATGGGATTTGTGTGGTTTGGGCCCTGTAACCTTTAGAAAATTGAAGGGAAGTGTAATCATAAAAGCCACTAAGAAATGGTTTCACTTTTAAGCTAAGATTTATGAAAGATGTTGGGATCAATCAGTGGCAGGCGCTCAGAGCCGGGCAGCTCCCGGCTCCAAGTGTAATGAGGGCAGTTCTTGTATGGGGGCACTGTCAATGGCACAGCACCACCTCACCTGCCAGGAGGACCCCTCTGACCACAATGCCCAAGGGGTAGCCACTGTCTCCCTGGTGGCACTGTTCCCTGATTGCCACTCTACTTCTGGCTCCCTGTGCTTTCCTTCTAGGATATCTGGGCACATATTTTGTTTAGTTCAGAATAAGTCTGAGCCTTAGACAACAGCCTGAATACTACCTCCGTGGAACTCTGTGGCACTATCTCCGTGGAACTCTGGGATACTATCTCCCATGGAACTCTGGGATACTATTTCCCGTGGATCTCTGGAATACTATTTCCTGTGGAACTCTGGGATACTATCTCCTGTGGAACTCTAGAGCACTACCTCTTGTGGAACTCTGGGATACTATTTTCCATGGAACTCTGTGGTACTACCTCCCATGGAACTCTGGGGACAAATTCTTTGGAGAACAGAGGCATGAGAAGTGTGACTCTGGCTTTATCTTTTATCTTGCACACATCAGTGTGTGACCTGTGCTGGAACCCATGCCCTGCCTTCTCCTGCCTTCTCACTTGCTCCTCTCTGGAGCCAGGCCCCCTCTGTCCTGACACTCGCCCAAGAAACCTGTGTCTACAGAGGACGCAAACATTGTAAATTCTCATCATCATCATTGTTACTGAAATCATTATTATTACATATAATGAAATTTGTATTATAATGAAATCATAATCATTATTATTGATATGATTCTATTTGGGTTAAGAACGTTTAAGGTTGGTTTTTTTTTTTTTTTGCTTTTTTTTGGGTCACACCCGGCGATGCTCAGGGGTTACTCCTGGCTCTGCACTCAGGAATTACTCCTGGCGGTGCTCAGGGGACCATATGGGATGCTGGGAATTGAACCGGGCTGGCACAGGCCGGCAGCGCATAAGGCAAACACCCTACCAATGGGCTATCACTCCAGCCCCAAGAACGTTTAAGGTTGTAAGAAAGAAAACGTGATCCAAACCAGGTTTAAAAAAAAAATACACAGCTGAGGGTAGCCAGCCGCAGAGGGAGAGACCTCTCCTGAGAGGCTCAGCTGTGGGCTGTAGAGGCCTGGGGAACCGGACTGTCACATGGATGAAAGGACAGTCCCACAGTCGTGGTGGTGACTACAGCGCCTGCCCTGTCAGGGTATGCTCAAGAGTCCACGCCCAGTAATGCCACGCGTGCAGAGGGCAGGCCTGGCCGACCTGTTTGTGCCTTCCAGCCATGCGCCAGCTGACGGGCTCCCACCCCCCAGCATCCCCTAAGTTATGTGAAACCCTTACCATGGCAGCGAGCACAGTGACAGGAAGGGGGACATAAAATAAGAAAACAAAAAGAGACAGTGACAAGCTCAGGGGATACTTACACTCTGAAGTGTGAGCGATGATCTCCTATACTGTTTTGGCCTCACGGTACACGTCCCAGGGCCCAGGAGGGAGGATGGCGGCTTGGGCTCACACCTAGCCTGAATCCCCAGCACCACATCCCCAGTCCCCCTGATCATCGTGGTCTGCAACTGTGGAGGCCCCAGAGCACCACTGGATGTGTTCTGGGTAATTGTACCACTCGGGCCTGCTCAGGAGCACTCCGTCCCCAACAAAGCTGAAGATGCCAACAACAGACAAAAATCCTGAATCTGTGCTGGTCACAGAAACTCTGTAGCCACACAGAGTGAGCGAGGCAGAGGAGAAAGCAGAGTCTCCTAGAGACGAAACCAATATGACCAGAGCATGTGCTAAAGTGGTCCATGATGAGAAGCAGGGGGGGGGTGTAAATAACGAGAAGGTGACCAGAAATGGCAGTTCTCATACAGGGCAAGAAAAGCCAAAGTGTGGTAATTGTTTAAAGTTTTAACTTTTGTTTTTGAAGGATTGTACTTGTCACTTGTGTTCCTATTATTCATCGATTTGCTCGAGTGGGCGCCAGTAACGTCTCCATTCATTGGGCTCTGGGTTCATCCCAGGGGCCCAGTTTTTTTCTGTGTCAGACCATCCACCATCCAGGGCCCACAGGGCAGAGCCCTGGGGGTGTAGACAAGCCTGTCTCCTGTCTGCCACCTGCCAACACAGCCAGGCACCGCAGCCACACTTGCAACACCTCGAGGAGCAGGAATTGTACTACATGGGACTTTTATCTGGGCTTTTTCCTTATCTGTAAAATGGGTTGTTTTATGGTAAACAGTGATTTAAAAAATATTAAAAGTTTGGTACATATACCTCTTAATGTTTTGCTTTGAAATGTGTGCAGAGCTATGGAAAGGTCTGTAGATTCACGGCCATGGGGTGGGACTACTGGCAAATCTGGGGTGCTTGGTGACTAAGATTGTATCCATATCCAACACCATGGGTGTAGGACTGTTTTCTTGGGTTCCACTCCTGAGTGTAAAGAGAAAACCTCAGTGATGCTTTGCTGAAGGTAATGCCTGAATCATGTCTCAGTGTTTATCTGTCTGGTTCAGCTTTGGTTTGGCTTCTTTATGTGAAAACGCTTGGGTGAGATGATTCGTTGGACGAGGCTGTAATTACCCACAACTGGAGTGAGCTTGGGGACTCGCATGGAGCTCCCAGTCCAGAGCACCTCCAGGGATAAAAACCCCAATTGTAATTAATGTGAAAACCTGGAAAAGAGACGAACTCGGCCGAGTCACAGAGAAACAGGAAACCAGAAGGGTTTCTCGAAGAAGCTGATTCCAGCCTGCCAGTGCACGAAACGGGACTGACAGTCACTGTTTCCTTGGCACCGTGAATTCTGTACACATGCTGTCTGGGGCGCCCACCTCCGGCTTATGCCCACACTGGTGCCAGTCTTGATGGCTCACGCTCCAGCCTGACCTTCCTGTTCTCCCATCACTGCCCTGGTCATTCCGGGGAGGGTTTTTTTCTTGAATGACTCCTTCACCCCAGGCAGGGAGGGAGCCTAGTGACACAGTGAACATAGCCTGCACACGTTCTCCAGGCTACTTTGTACCAAGCTGGGGCTCCACCATAAGAGCCATAAGAGCTGACCTTCTGACAGCCATGCTGGCCATTGGCTGGCCACAGGTGGTAGGTGAGCATAGTGGGGTCCTGGAATTTCAGCAAGTTTCCCTGAGGGGACACTGCGTCCCCTCACCCCACCATCAGCTACTGGTGGTGACCGAGCCAGGCTGCCCTCATGTCCCCTTTCCAGCCCTCTCCCACTTTGTGTTGCTTTGCCTGATCACACACGCACCTGGGTCTCCTCTGACTGCACTGCTGGTTCCTTCTCTCCCAGCCTCAGTCCACCCCTCGGGTCTCTGGGGCCCACACTGAGCCCCATCTCTGCCCTGCTGTGATGGTGATGAGGCTCTAGCCCACAGGAGCAGCCCTCTGTGGCTTGGTGACACAGGACCTGGTATCCAAGAGGCAGCTGCTGAGAATGGCTGATGCACCCGAGCCTGGCCAGGCCACACCCAGTTAGCCCACAGTCCTGCAAGGTGCGTGCCCCCCCATTCCACCTGGAGGGCACAGCAGACCCGGGCCTTGTCCATCCCACAGTGCTCATTAGACATTTGCCTCGGACTGTTGCGGGATTACTGATTTTAGAACTGACATGACTGGGTTATTTCTTTGTTAGAAAAGGGATGCTAGGGTCATAGCGACAGGACGGGAGGGCATATGTCTTGCACGCGGCCAACCCGGTTCCATCCCCAGCATCCCATATAGTCCCCTGAGCACTGCCAGGAGTAACTTCTGAGGGCAGAGCCAGGAGTAACCCCTGAACATCACTGGGTGTGACCCAAAAAGAAAAAAAAGGGTAAAAAAGGAAAAAAGACTGAGGTTAGACTGGAGAAATAGTGCAGGGTTAGACACTTGCTTTGCACGCACTGATACTGTTGTGAACCCCGTATCACATAGGGGCCCGAGTGATTCCTGAGCACGGAACCAGGAGTCAGCCCTCAGCACCACCAGGTATGGCCCCAAAATCCAACCTCCTCCACCCCAAAGTCTACATGTGGATGAAGATTCTGTCAGCAAAGGGTTCTCTCATTTCTGATTGCAGTGTTTCTATTCCGTCTCTCTGGCAAAGGGGCTTGGCAAAGGCCTGACTAACTCATTCTCCAAGATAAAGGTTCATTAGGCCTGTCAGCCACACCTCAGCTGTAATTTGTGGGCGACTTTCTCTCCCATGCTCCAGACTATTTTCAGTCTTTTGGAACCTGATACACTCTGGTCATAACAGGAGAAAGAGCAGGCGGAGGGCTGGGACAAACAACCGGGTCTGTCTGAAAAAGCATCACATTCCCTGAATCATGTCCCTGCTGCGGAATGGCCCTTGCAGAGCCCCCTGAGCGGTAGGTTAGGGAATTCAGTCTACCCAGAGCAGAAACTAGTGAGTAATTGGTGGGTGGCTGTGATTCACACCACGGTCAGTGCTCCCAGGCTTCAGATGACAGGGAAAACTGGCCAGAAGAATTTACCTTGCTCAGCTCACCCAAGGAAAGGCCAGGATAGAGGAAGAACCCGCTCCACTTGACCAGTGGAAATGAGGAGAGCTGGGGATTGGGACTCTGGAGAACTTGGAATGTGCATCTGTTTAGCTGGTACTTCCAATGCCTTCCTGCTTAGTGCTGGTCTTCATGCTGACATTGCCCCAACTCTTAGATTTGAGGCTGGAGAGATAGGGCAGGGGTGAAGACACTTGCCTTGCTCATGGCCAAACCCGCTTTATCTACCTTGGATGTGGCTGACCAGTATTTCAATCCCCAGCATTGCTTATGGTCCCCTAGACCCAGTAAGCCGCAGACACAGCCAGAGGTGGCCCGCGAACAAAACAAAAATCTAGCTTTGCCCATCTGGTTTCTCCTTTCTGTTGCTGGCATTACACTGTTTCTAATATCTCTTCCTGGTTTAAAATTAAGTTCCTCTTCAAATACCAGACCAGTGAATAGATCTGCGCCCACAAAGAAAATGTAGTAAAGAACCTATTCTTTTCTCCAATTTAAAAATCTATGGAATTTACCATGCATTTACTAGATATTATATGATTTCATGGATGCAAATGTATGGAGTCAAAGCTGCAGGATTCTTGATGTTTTTTAAATAATGTCGCTGATGGTATTTGCAGATCCTAGGGTTATTTTGATGGTGCAAAGATTCTCAATTTCCTTTAGATTATTTTTTAAAGAAAATGTCCCATTTTAGCAAGCATTAAAAAAAATGCAGGGCCGGAGCGATAGTCCAGCGGGTAGGGCATTTGCCTTGCATGCAGCCGGCCCATGCCGGCCCGGTTCGATCCCCGGCATCCCAGATGGTCCCGCGAGCACCGCCAGGAGTAATTCCTGAGTGCAGAGTCAGAAGAAAACCCTGAGCATTGCCGGTTGTGACCCAAAAAGAAAAAAAAAAGCAGCAGAGCAGAGAGGACAGACTTTTTAAAAAATAAAAATAGTAATTATAAAATAATCAGATAGTTTAAGGTAGAACATTTTTCTTACAAAATGATTCTTTGTGTGGTTGCATGAGTGTATATGTGCACATATGTGTGTATGTGGGTGGGTGGGTGGGTGGGTATCTATTACCATTTGTGGGACTCAGCTGAAACAGTCCACTGGGGTTGAGCTAAACCAGTGCCACAACATAAAATACAGCATCCAGCTCCCTTGGGAGTCTTGCAAGAGATTCCACTAGTGTGGGTTCTCTGGGCATTCCTCCAAAGCAAAAAGACCAAGCTTGGTCCCCTTGTCTCATGCCAACGGCAGCAGTGACTCACTTTGTTCGTCTGTATGCAGGAACACCTGGACAGTGGCTCATGCCATCTCCATACCAGCCCAACTCAGCCATAAACAACAGCAAAACATTCTAAGTACATAGCTCACATGTCCCGCACTATAAGAAAGCCAAGTGGTACATAAGGTCCAAATGAAGCCAAATTGTGTTGGTATGACCAGGTCATCCCTTAGTGAGGTCTGAACTCGCTGCTGTGGACATGGGCAGAGCACGCTGTGGTCTCATTAAAAATGTTTCCCTGGGGATGCTCTTGTCTTAAACTCACCGCACTGAGACACTGACACCATCCCACTAGGATCTGAGTAATATATGAGCCTTTGGAACCATTTGCAGAATACACGTCAAAGTCTAGACAAAAGCCACTCAGTTCACTTTATGGTTTCCTCCAGAAAAGTCTTGGAAAAATTATGTCACAATAGATCCAGGAACAACAGGATCTCACCCTATTAGTGGGAGTCAAGTTGGTCCCTCTTCCAAAAGGAAAGTATCCAGAAAAATAATTCATTCCTGAGCCTGAGAGAGAAAGCCTTGGTATTTCAGAGGAAGGGAAAATTCGGGGTGTACTAAGTTCCACACAGGGTACAGACCCATTGGAGCAAATCTCTCTACCCTATTGCTTTTCTTCAACAAAGACCTCCATGATGCTAAGTTTCTCTAAGATCATCCCAAACGGGGGAGCAGGACAGGAGACTGGACCATGGGCCACCCCACTTTCCAAAGTCTATGTTGTTTCTGAGTCCTTGAAGAAGAGGGAGGGCTGAGAGTGGCAGGTGCAGATGGTTCTGTTTGGGACTGCAGGGACCCTTGGCCTCTGTCCGCGAGATGTCCGGGTAGCCATCGTCACCTGTGGGCAGGATGAATTTGAAGTTGGCTTGCTTGTGATTTCAAGACCACAGTTAGCCATAGCTTGGAGATGTTTGGAGTCAGGGAAAGACTGGGACGTGCATGGCCTCCTGTCTTTATTCCCAGCACAGTTTGAACTAAGCAGGGTTCCTTTGGCAAGAGACCGTGTAATTGTGCCCCTCGTCTTGAGGGCCGAAAGACATTTACACGGTGTCTTTCTTCCAGAGATCATAAAACACCTCACAGATGTTATTTCATTGCTATTCCAAATGTCTCTGTGGTCTCAGGAAAGAGCACATAATACAGTTTCAGCCGAAACTGTCTTAGTAATTTAATGCAGCTTTACAAAAGCAAACCGTTCATTTTACGCTCAGGGAAAAACAAAATGTACAAGCATTGAGTCCAACATGGCTGGTGAGCATTCTGTGCTTGTTTTTAATGTTTTCACTTTACTTTCCCTCACTTCTTTAGCTGACGTGATACCCGTGTCTTAGCTCTTATTGTTTCGAGTGCTCAGTTTATACCGGCCAAGTACATAGTCGCATGCTGCCCAGTCGTTCCCTGAGCTTTCTCTGTGTCTTAGTCTTTCTTGGTGGCTATTCTAAAGGGACAAACTGGTGCATCCAAAAGTGACCCCGACTGGAACACAGACCTGGGGAACCTGTTCCTCTCTGACACTCTCTTCGGCAAACTCATCCTTCTGTCTGTTCTGTAACACATGGAAAGCAAAAAACAAAAATAGTCCCAAACAGCTTGCAATGTACTTGTGAGGCCCAAAGTGTGAGGCCCGTACTTGTGATTTTTTTTTCTATAAGTGCTAGTCACAGAAGGCATAATTATGACAAACCATGGCAGGTGGGGCCTCGGACCGCTCTTTCCAGAATCGAACATACTGCTGGGTCCATATTACTTCCCAATTGACTATTTATTTCATAGTTCTTAATAGCAAGCCTTCACTGCAGGCTTAACATTTACCAAATAGTAGTGCTTGGGAGCTTGGGGGTCTCCTCACACTCCAAGGTCACATGGCTGTTATTCCTCCTCTGCCCATGAAGGGGGCGGGGGCTTTGGCCCAGGCCTGCCTCTTGCTGGTTCGGCTCCCCAGCTGCAATCCTAAATGTTCACAGCACCAGCGACCCCGAAAGAATGCAGAGCTTGTGAAATTGCCTCCCTAGAAGCTACAAAAAGGAGAAATTAGAGGAAGTCAGGGAGAGCTTTTGAGAGGGTCTTGGGTACTGTTTTAATCTATACGTTAAAATGGGTCACTAGACCAGCTTCTCAAGGAAAAAAGAAACCATCTGGGTTTCCTAGGGGGTGTTTCAATCAGAGAAACACATCTGGGCATTTGATTTGACAACCCCCCCCCACTCCCCCTCAAAACCAGGATGGGAGAGGAAGCCAGGAGATAACTCAATTCTTCAGCTGCTCAGCTAGGGCCAAATTCCTGCTGAGCTCAGGGAGCAGGAATTCCCTTATGCTGGAGGACAAGACAGTTAGGTGGAGTTGAATGTCTCCATCCACGACTCATAGAGCAGACGGCCGCAGCACAACTGCCTGGAACACCCAAGCTGATGGATTCAGCCTGGTCTGGTCACACGCAGGTAACTGCAGAGCTCAGCAAGCCAGACCACCCAGCCCCTTCTCTCCTCTGAGGCTCCTTCAGGCCAGTCTTTAGCACTTGTTCTCAGCATTGAGGTGGGCAGGCCCCCCCAGGGTCCTTTTCCCGCACTTCTGGGGTCTCACTCAAGAGTCCCCTGCCCTTTCCGGGCATGTGGTAGCTCTTTGTGCAAACAGAGCCCCAGAGCCACACACAGAGGACCACCAAAGCTGGACAAGGACATGGTGAGGCTGATTAGTCCCCAGTGCCATGCAGATTAAGGGGGAGAAATCTCATCAGAGAATCCCCATTTCTCTCAGGGAAGCCAGCACAGAGCTCTGAAAGGTTCCCAAGCCAACGTATAGCAGGAAGCTTACGGCTCTCTGCTGCCTAGGCAGATCAGCCTAGCTCCCAAAGATGAGCCCTTTCCAGGCTGCCACTGGCAGCCGGATGGCCGAGCGGTTCTCTCTGAACTAGAAAATGCCCCATCAGGCAAGCCGTGAGCAGCAATATGCTGAAAAAACCCATTGCAGGCTCCCCCTGTATTTTACTTGGCCTGACAGAATGATTTCCTCAGTGCAAAGTATTTGCAACTGGCAGCAAAAAATCACAAAAGCTCCAAAAGTCCATTTATCATTCCCTGCAAGAGTGCGTGACTTTTGTGGTGGGTTTCTCCAACAAAAGGCCTCGAAGCAGTCAGTCATCACACACAGGGTACGAGGCACAGGGAACAGCAGGGCAGCAGGAAGTGGGGGAGGGGACAGCAAGGCTCTCATCTCAGAGACCCCCCACCCTGCACCCCAATTCATGTCTCCATCAATTTTGCCTCTTCCAGGAGCTCATGGAGGAGGGTGAGCAAGCAGGATTTCCACAAAGGAGAGGGACCTTGAGCAAGTCAGGGCCCAGGCAAAGCCACCCAGCAGGCCCCAATTCTGCCCGAAGTGTGTTGATTCAGTGAAAGCAGAGACATCAAAGCATGGTACTGGAAGTTTGAGAAGCGGTTCTCAGCTGTGCCTCACAGCTGCCCATTTCCAGGCCACTGGGCTTCTAAGACCCCAACGACTATCCCTGGGGCCCTGAATGTCACCTCCATATCTCCAGGAAGGGATTTTGGCATTTCAGTGTGTCCTTAGCCCATCTTCAAATAACTCCAGTCCCAGGAACAGGAAAACAGAGATGCCTTGTCCAGATTTTAAGGAAAAAGAAATGTGTCTTTGGTGCTTATATAACTGGTGTGAGAGCTTAAGTGAGAAGTGCGTGGACCCCCTTTCCAAGGAAGGTTGGGGTCATGAGGCCCTCTGGGACTCTGCTGTGAACTGCTTGGAGCCATGGTTCCGGTGAAGGCGGCCTCGTTCCCATAGCTTTGTTTTCCTTGGCCTTTGTTGAATCCAAATGTTAGAGCTTTGTGAAAATGAGGGAAATAGCAGAATAGCAGTAAACCACAGGAGCATGATTTGGAAAACTGTTCCATAAATGCTGGAAGAGGAGGGGAAGGAAAAGGAGGAGGAGGAGGAGGAGGAGGAGGAGGAGGAGGAAGAGAAACAGTAGAGGGAGGAGGAGGAGGAGGAGGAGGAAGAGGAAGAGGAAGAGAAGGGGAGGAAGAGAAAGAGGAAGAAGAGGAGGAGGAGGGGGAACCCACATTATAAAGAGTTTCATGCTCTGGCCTGTTCTATTATGCAAAAGGACAGTTGTAAAATGCCTGTGTCACCTGAGTTTTTATAATGTGTCATCCTGGCGCACACTGAGTCTCTTTCAGTGCAAGCTCCGCCCAGCATAGATTATAGAATATATATGTCATTTGTGTAGTGCATTCAGATTCTGATCCAGGGCCAGAGGACAGTACAGTACAGAGCCTCTCTTTCTTACATGTGGCTGACCCAGGTTTGAGTCAGCCACATGAGACCACACATGGTCCCCTGAGTCCTGCTAGGAGTGATCCCTGAGCACAGGGTCAGGAGTAAGCTCCAAGCACTGCTGGGTGTGGCCCCCAAAACAAAAAAAAAACTCCTATTAGTATAAGTCCTGCATAGCCCATGTAGATGTATATAATATGTCTATGTCACTCACACATGTGATGTGTGTAGTGGTGTGTGCGTGTGGTTTGCTGTACATGCATGCATGTGTTGGGGAATCTTTGTGTGTATGAAGTGGTGATAAATGTGTGTGGGGGTATGAGGTATGTGATGTGCATGGCAGGAGTATGACGGACATGGTGTGTATCTGATGTGTAGAGCTGTGTGTGCTGTATGTGTGGTGTGTTTAAGTGTGTATTTGCATGGTACATATGTGTGATCATCACTCCCATGTCTTCTCTGGTACATGCATGTGAGTCAGGGATTTGCTCGTGGGTGGCTCCCCAAACTCTCCAAATTGGAGCCTATCTGTTCCTTCCCACCTGGGCTGCTGTCACTGGTAGGTGATCCTTCCCTCCCAAGCCTTCCCACCACGCCCGAAATCACTGGAGTCTGGATAGCTTTTGTGAGCTCTCTAAGGCATCCAGGCAGGTTCTCCATCGCAAAATAATGTCCCTTCCTCAGCACTGTCCCGGCTTCACAGATGAGCAGGCCTCGCTCAATGAGCGCTTTCAGGGAGTTTTACTGAGTGGTAAATGCCTTCTCTGCCTGTGAGAATTTTACTGCTTCCTCTCTCTGAGAGGGCCTGTGCCTGGATGTCACTCCCAGCAGACCCTGGAAAAGTTGTTTTATTTGACAGAGACACTTGGGTTCAGCCCCTGGTGAGGTCCATGGAAATGCTGACTGGCTTTGGTAGCGTTTAAAGTAACATACATGTAAATGGAGAGGCGCCTACAGCCCAAATAGTAAAATATATTCTTTGCCCCCAACCTTTTTGTAAACTGGAAAATTGGATTCCGAAGAGTCACTGGGTGAGGTCTTTGCACTGGTAAAGGACTTCAAATGGCTTGACAGAATTTGACCACATCCCGTCTGGACTGCCCAGGGTACCTGGTGCTATTTTTGCACGGCCCTTGGAAGCCTGGGGTGCATTCCTCTGGAAATGTGATCCTGGATTCCAGAGCGCCTCTCCCTTCCCAGGCAGGGTGTGTCCTTGCTGGTCAGGCCAGGATGTGTTTGTCCTCATGTTTAAAGTGAGGGGGTCGCCTTTGCCAGCGGCCAGAGGAGGGCCTATGCCTCTGAGTTGGCTGGTACCAGTGCCTTCCTGGACCCCCGGGTGAGTGAGCCAGTGGGAGACATGAGTTTGTCCTACCTGGCCTGTGGATCTGTATTGGAGGAGTACGGACCCAGGCCAGACAAAGGAAGCTGAAAGGTCAGAATCTTATAGGATAAAGTCCAAAAGAAAAGCACATTTCTATTTCACCTCTCCAAGCTTAAGATCTAGAAGTTTCCACGTAAAGATTCCTAAGTTGCTCAGAGTTTCTGTTAGGACTTTAATTGAGTTTCCAACAGAGTTCTTGAAGAAAAAGCAAGAAAGGGGGAGAACAAGAGTTGTGAGGGAGACATGGTATGTCCTGACTATCCATTTCTTGTGCCCTGGAAAAGAGCGGAAGTGACTTGGACTGAAGAGGAGTGACTTGACCCCACAGGACATACTGGCTGGGAGTGCAGATGTCCATGCCCAAAGCTCTCCAGTCTTGGGGGTCTTGGTTCTACAGGAGAAAATGTCGCTCTCTCTCAGCTGTGGCGAAGACTCAGTGAGTTCACAGCGAAGCAGAAAAGAACCTTCCACCCTGGGTCACTAACTCCCTCTGCCCAGCTCATGTGGGCTGACACTGGTCCTGGACACCAAACAGGGTCCATGAAGAGGCTGTTGGAGGAGCTTCTCATGATGACACACCATCCCGCCATGGTGTAGAGCCGAATGAGCACTGTGCAGGGGGAGTCCCGGCTCCAGTCAGGACTCTGCAACAGGGCACATACACATGGCCTCCTCCTTCCCTCACTTTGCAAATGGAGACCTCAAGAGGGTCCGGATTCCAGCCCTTGCTCTTGTGACCCTTCTAATGTTAGAGCCCTGGCACATCCTGGGACCCTCCAGACTCACCCACCACCCTCCTCACCTCCCCCTGTGGATCCGGATTCTCCCACTGTGATTTCTGGCCACTCTCAGAAAAGTCAGGTGCCTGGGGAGGGAGGCACTGGCTTGTTTCATTCAGCCTGGCTCCAAGTCCACTGCCTGACCAGGCTGAGGACACCAAAGAAACACCCCACCTTTAGGTTTTTCCTCTGCCAGTCTCCCAACAGCAAGGACCTGAGCTGATGTAGACTCACACTTTCATCTGGAGGGTGACAGCTGGTAGTCAGCAGACCCCAGTGCTGGGAAGCATTTGGTCAGGACAGGTGGAAGGAAAGCAAAAAGGGCGGGAATGTTTTCTTCACCATCTTCTTTTTTATGGGGGAAAAAAATAGTAGAGATTCTGCACCAGTAAGACTCCATGCTTGGTTCTCATGGCAGAGTGGGCTTTCTGAAGGCAGTGGGCAGCAGAACTGCCCCTGCCCCATCTGCATGGCTGTTTTGACCCTGATCTACACTGCCCCAGGAGGATGTTTACACCCGTGGCATCACAGCCACCTTCTTTCACCTTTGGGCATCTGCATATACATGTATACAGGCCTATAAGATTCGACCTTTCATGTATACAGGCCCACGAGCCAACACTCAGTCACAAACTTCTCATAGAAACGTTACAAAGGGAATTTGCACCCCCCACCAAAGGGAGCAGCTTGCTCTGGGAGAGAAACAGCTCTCAGGATGTACGTCTGGAGGATTCCAGCTCCCAGCTGGGCTGCGAGGCGGCCGAGGAGTCCCCTCTGGACTCACAGGCCTTGTCGGGTGATGCTTCTTTTCCCGGGTCACTACATAATTGGGCCCCTTCCACTAAGTGAGAAGCTGAAAGCTCAGGGGCTGAAATCTGGATTCCTGGCACCTGGGCTTGGGGGCACCCTCGCACCTGGATACAGGAATGCGTGTTCAGAGGGGCCATGGGACAGCCACTTCCCTTGCTGACAAAAGGCTCCAAGTAAGGCTCTCGAAAACCCAAACCTTTGTCTCCCGACTCCTGGGCGGAGTGAAGGCGCTTCTGCTCTGTCCCTTGACATGAGACACAGAACCAGGAACCAAATAACTGACACCAACATGGGTTTGTTGTTTCCCATTTTCCTGCATGGGCCAAACCTCGCCTGGGTTTCCTGCCATGTCGACTCAGCCACTCTTCCTCCCCTCCTTCCACTCAGACCAGATCCTGGCGCACTTTCCCCTCCATCTCTATCTCCCCTCAAAATTTGCTCCAAGTCAAGAGCCCAACTTCTCCTTTGCATTGCACTTCTGAGAATTCCTAGGCAAGAAATTGTCCCTCCTGCGCCCCCAACATCCCATGCTCCCTCATGTGGCCAGACACCATCCCAACAATCTTATTCCTGAATCCATTTCCTGGCAGAGTCTGGCTGTGTGATTTGTACCTAGCTATGTGATGTTGCAAGTTATTAATTCTGGTGATTGTTGAGTGGGAGCCGGGGGAGATGGGACAAGGGGGCACAGCCCAGCAGGAATGTCAACTGTTATTCTTTCCTGGAGTCTTCAGAAGGAAGGCAGAGCTGCCATATTAAATATCCTGTTTCCCCAACGCTTGCCTCCAAGCTTGGTATGTGCAGGAAATGACATCAGAGCCGAATTCGGTCACACTGACCCTAAGGTGCACCCATATTACAGCATTTGCCCCCCTGACCCCACCTCCTTAATCACATTTGCATGCTGTCTCCACTCTTTATTGTCATATTTAGGGCCTTTCTGCAGCATATTTTATTTTGCGAGTCATTTATCAATGTTAATTCGTCCCTTCTCGCCCTCGTTCCTTTGTGGTAGAGAGCTGTGATTAGCAATAATAACAAAACCCTGGTATTTGGCTTTTCTCTGGCTTCTGTCTCCTGGGACCCCTGTGAATGTTAGCAACACACACAGTGGTCTCCCGGAATGGCTTAGCTCAGAGGAGGAGGGGGGGAAGAATGCTGGGCTGTCCTAAGTGGGATAAATTGAAGGCTGGGCTGGAACGAACTCAAAATGTCGGTGTTAATATGCCTGACTATTTAGGAAAAGTTCCAGGATCACTTAATGATGAAAAGCAATAAGGCTGTCAAAATTTGCCTGGAATATATATAGGATTAGGCCAGCTCCTAAAATTTCCCAAGGTACTTTGGGGTCAAGGACTTTCAGCAAAAAGTAAGCCTTTTTGATGATATAAAAATTCCATAAGTCCCAGATGCAAAAAAATGTAAACGAGGAGTGTGTGTGTGTGTATGTGTATGTGTGTGTTTGAGAGAGAGAGAGAGAGAGAGAGAGAGAGAGAGAGAGAGGGAGAGAGAGATTGTTTTCATGAAATTTCTCTCTTGGACCCATTTCAATCCTCAACACTTGTTTGGAGCTATTATTTCTTATCTTATGTTTGGCAACCAGGATAAATCCAATTCTTAAGAAAACACAAGTGAAATAAAAACATCACCTGAAATAAAAACATCCTTAGGGTTCCATTCAAATACACGCAGAGCAGCAGCTTAGCAATAACATATGGTCCTAACACTTGCTAGAATGTAAATTTGCCCTTAATAACCAAGAAGGTTATCCTTTACCTTGGGTAAAGCCAACTACAGACTAATGTAAAATTCGTAAGGACTCTCAGAGGGCAGAGGGGGCAGGGAGAGGAAGGTCAAGAAGAAGGTTGATTCTCTGATTTCAGACTCCTCCTGACTAACAGCCCTCCGGGCACCAGCTGGCATTTGTCCCCAAAAGAGCTTGCCCTGATGATGCCACCATGCAGAAAAGGGCAGTGCACATCACTTCTGGGTGAAGTGAGAAACGTTTGTTTGTTTGTCTGTTTGTTTGTTTGGGGGCCACACCCTGCTCAGGACTTACTCCTGGTTCTGCACTCAGGGATCACTCCTGGCGGCACCCTCTAGGCAAGTGTCCCGCCTGTTGTACTATGGCGCCAGGCCCAGTGAGAAATATGTTTAACCCCATCTTTGCTAATGGTTTGAATATTTTTAATCCCACCTTGTTTAGCTCATGCTACCCCTCTGCTTGATTTCATTAATTCCTTTAACCAGAAATGTCCCTGCAGCACCATTGCCAGGTCTTTAGTGGCTCTGGAAAAGCTGGTGAGCATAAAGCACCATGACCTGTCCCGGACCAGCACCTCTGGGCTCTCCACAGCCACCCCCAGTTTTGCCTTTGGATTCCAGTGTTCTCCTGAGACTGCCTGGTTGAGTCAGGAGGCCCTTTTTAGCTGTCCTCTGCCTGTCTGACCTGATCATGCCCTTCCAGCCACTGGGTCCCAGGGCCACCCCACTGTTCCCCCAAGCCTGACTCCCTCCTGAGTCCCTGAACTTGATTGTCTTCATGTTCTCCCAGGATCTCGCCTCCAGTGCTCCCTATGGGAAGCCCTAACACCTCCCTCCTGACTCTGCTGGGGTCAGCCACCCTCAGTTCACAAATTCTCATATGTCCAGGAGGAGGTGGGGGCCTCTGGCCCTTCTACACACATGTAGCCCCTGACAATGGCTCTTATGTGACTTAGCGTGTACGGATCAGTAAGACACTCAGCCCAACCCCAAACCCACCCATGTCTTTTTGCTCTTCTGCTCAAAAGTCTTATCTTCTCCCAGGGACTGTTTTCTTCAATCATTGGACTTATCAACTTTGGACCTTATCAACAGGTGGATTTTTGGACCAGTCCACCTGGCCCAGGCCAAATTCTAGAAACAACAGCATTCTGCTCACCTAGGGCTCCTTCTCTGCCTCGTGGGTACTGAGTTCCTGGGAGACCAGACCTCAAAGGACACATGTTCCTCCAGACTCATCTCAGGGGATCAGACTTTATTCGTGTAGAATGAAAGGTGATATCCACAGCCAACCCCAGTTCCATCACTGGCACCACATGGTTCTCAAAGCACCACTTGGTGTGACCCCCAACACCCTCCAAAACAATAAAAGAAAGGAGTGTGACATGATAAAATGGTAATCCAACATAGGATAGCAGGAATTAGGAACGGTCTAGAAAGTTCTTGAATTTTCCAAGTGAAATATTATTTGGAATCTGGGGGTTGGAGTGGGGGAATGAGAGAAACCAGCCTCTTTCTCGGAGAAACTCTAGTCAAGTCTTTCAAGAGTTTTCTTTTTTGTGATCTGCCTGTTGCATTTGTTTGCTGTACACATGCACACGCACAACTTGTCAGTTGGTGCTAGAGCTTACATTTGCTTCTGGGGGACATTTGCTCCCGTCTGCCCAACTCCCCACACCTCACCCCATATCGCCACCTTGTGCCCACAGCAAGAAAAATGCCTGAAAAAATAAAAATAAGTCTGTTTCTCCCCAAGATGATAATTGTCAAGAATTAGGAATCATGGGGCCAGAGCAATTTTACAGCGGGGAGGGCAACTTGCTTCAACATGGCTGACCTGGGTTTAACCTCTGGCACCGAGCCCTGTCAGGAGTAACTCGTAAGTGCCAGGAGTAAACCCTGAGCCCACCAGGTGTGTCTTCCACCAAAGAAAGAAAAAGAATAGGGAGCTTTATGCTGGTTTTATGGATATAAACATATATATACTATATATCAGTATATATCCATTATATCTATCATATATTTAAAATCATATACATACATACATACACATACACACATATATACACATTCTATATATACACATATATACATATTCTTTTTTTGTGATTTGCCTGTTGCATTTGTTCACTGCATGCAATGCTCATGCACAACTTGTATATATACACACACATATATAAGTGTGTATGTATATGATTTTAAAATCATGTACTTCTTGGCATAGACTTCTGGTCACAAAAGTAACTATTAAATTCACAAACCTCCCCACCCATGATCCTGTTTCCATGCACATGCTGCCCACATATGAAGCCTGGAAAAAAGGTTTCAATCTTTTCAGCAACTCTGTTCCTATGTAGATTCATGTTTTGGGGGTGTCTTTTCTTCCAAATAAACTAACATTCATTCACTCAGCACTTGAATAAGTCCCCACTATGTTCTAAGCTACACAAGCACAGCACACTAATTTAAAAGTAATCTACCTAAAAAAACCTGGAAAGGCTTTCAGGGATATGGAAAAGAAACGTATTTATTGAAAGAACTAAAAATTAGTAAAAGTTCCTAAACATTGCTCCAAAAAGGTTGGGGAGTATGAGATTGAACACCAGCAGATTGGGGAAAATTGTATTTTGAAGGATTAAGTAGTGTTAAACCAGTAATTCCTGGGCCCCCAAAAAAGCCCAGTGTCTTCTTTAATCTCAGATTATCTTTGATCTGGTTTGAGATACACAATTGCTTATCAATGAGTTCGATGTTAATTGTTGTGGAGCTAAGAACCAGACCCTGGGTCTCTAAGAACACAGTAGGAATGCAGCTTGGGGCACCCCAAAGTCACCAGGTGTGACTCAGTAATGGAACCAGCAGTTATATGGGTGAAGGTATCGAAGATAAGAGTCAGCCCCTGTGGTCAGCCAGAGCTCTTGCCGGCACGGAGGAACAGAGGAATGTTTCTGATCAGCACATCTCTGGATCTCATTGGAAGATAGTGGCCCTCTTACTATTTGGATGTGATGCTCTTTTCTTTTCTAAAGCAATAAACTCAGAAAATAGTAGGAAGTTGACTTAAGTGTCTGACTAAAGAAATTTTTAAGAACCTGGCAAGATAGTACAGTGGGTAAGGTGCTGTCTGTACCTGGCTGACCTGGGTTGATCTCTGGCACCCCCTATGGTTCCTTTGACCTGCCAAGAGTGATCTGTAAGCATGGAGGCAGAGGTAAGTCCTGAGCACAGCTGAGTGTGCCCCCTCCAAAAAGGGCAGAAAATTGTTGAAAGAGAAATTTCCTGATCAGTACTTTTTTTTCAAGTGCCTGGGTCACCATGAGCACAAATCTGAAATGAATTTGGAAGGGCTCAGAGTCAGAAACCCTTAGGCTGGATGCCCTGTCCTCTGGAAGAGTGATTTCTAAAATCCAATGATTGGCTCAATGAAAGCAATTTTGAAAGAAACTACACATAGACGCTTTAGTTTTTGCCCCCCAAGTCCAGCTCCACCCCAGAGATGCTACTGAGCACGGTGGCTCCTTTCTGGCCCACATCGGCTTGGTGAGTGTTTCTTTTTTGCTCTGATTTCACACGACTTTCTGGGGCCCCAGTTGGTAGCACACTATAAAAATTCATTTTCTTCCCCTGGAGTGTCATAACAGTGACGACGATAATGGCAGTGTTTTGAGAAGCGGACGAGGAACAACAGAAGGTCGTGGGGCCTCCGGAGTGGGTTGAGGAACTTGAATTTTTTCCTTTTCAACCAGCACTGTGTGGCTTCTCCATCAGAAAGCTGGGCCCGCTCAGCCTCCCACCGCCTGGGTTCTCTCACACCCCTGTCTGTCTCCTTCCAGTTTCCTTTCTCTCCCCAACAAAGCTTGCAAGGTTGATGCAGAGAGTGCTCGGTCACTTGCCCCCTGACCCCTGCATCTCGGGAGACCACATATTCATTTTAAGAATGAGTTCCTCTAGTTACCTAACGTGTCCACAGACTAAATCACTTCCAGATGTTGACAAATATTTCAAGGGAAAGAGCCACACAGTGTCTGGAGCTGGGTGATCAAGGCCTCTGCCGTCAGCTCAACTGGGCAAATCAGGCCCAAGTGCTCACTCTTAGAGAACACACTGACAGAATTGCCTTCCCCTGGGCAAGGATTTGCCCCAGAGCAAACACCAGCTCCCACTGCGGGCTCCCTGGCTGCCCCGGCAGTGAGGCACCACCAGCCTCAGGGGGCCAAGAGGGCACAAGGAGAGTGGGAAGGAAATGGACTGCGATACAAGGTCCTGGACAGTGGTCACTCAGATTCAGGCGCTGCCCTGAGGCTCTGAATCTCTTTCCTTGAGGAGAGAAAGGCAGACAGAGGTCCAGGCCGAGCTCCTGGGAGGGCCAGTATTTCCACCAGCAAATGCTATCAAAATGCCCCCACAACTTAAAAAACCCCGTTTCATAGAGGACAGTTGAAATCTATGCATGTGACAACGTATTTCACATGGAAGTTTGCCTTGAAAGCGAAATTCCTATTTGTTCAGTGGCCTTTAAAAAATGTCAGACTTCATCTCATAGGAGCCATGCTTTGTGCTGTGCCGGTCTCAGTTAACTTGGTGTTACCCTTGAGAGGTGGCAGTGAGTAAGGGACCGTGGAGGACTGCTCTTGGAGGTGAGAAGCAAGGAGTGACCCCCAGATGCTGGCCCAGAGCCCCAAATCCAAGGCTAAAAGCCAACCTCCAGGCCGCCAGGAGGCAATCCTGCTGTTCTCTGGGATTCGTGACCTCAGCAGGGGGAATCACAGTTAACTGGAGCTCCGTACAGTTTTAAGATGCTGTGGGGTCTTCGCAGGGTAGACCCTAAGAATGAAATGAAGTCACTCTGAAGCAAGCGAGACGTGTCAACTGTGGCATGTCAAGGAATCCCAAGGGGAAATCCATATGCAGGCAATTAAGGGGTCGTGTTTGTTCTGGAAAGTTCCCTCATGGAACTTTCCCCTGCGTGAGCTGTGTGGATTGACTGAATCCTTCTAAAGTCAGCTGTCCCCTTCCGGCCTCCCCTCCTCCCTTGGGCCAGACACCCCTCCACCAACACACTGGCCTGTGAAACCCTGTGAGGAATCGCTGACATAGGCCTGTTAGCCTTCTCCCAGCTCATTCCCAGTTTCCTCAGGGTACTCGATTTTTGATCTTTCAGAAAATCAGGGCACTCACTGACCAAGGCACCCTCATACACTCTGGTGTCCCCCATCTATCCAAGAATCGCTCTGGGTGCCTTGGGAGAAAATCTGTCATATAGAATGCATAGCTGCCCCCCTTGCCTGCTCAGGATGCCCTAATCCAGCGTTCCAGGCCCCCAGCAGCCTTTCACTCAGTTCCCACTCACCTCATGCACAAACAGCCACTTGATTTGCATCTTTGACTTAAAGTGTTCAAGCCATGAGTGTGAGAGTGTATATGAGTTTGAGTATGTATATGTATAAATACAAATATGTGTATGAGTTTGTGTATGTGTGTATGAGGTTGAGTGTGTGTGTACATGGATCAGTGTGTATATGATGTTGAGCGATATGTTACAGTGTGTATGGTGTTGAGTGTGTGTATGGGTGTGTATCACTGTGTATACATGTATGTGATGTTGAGTGTATATATGTTGAGTGTATGGTGTTGAGTGTGTGTATGGTGTTGAGTGTGTGTATGGGTATGTATCAGTGTGTATACATGTGTATGTTGTGGAATGTGTATATGATGTCGAGTGTGTGTGTGTGTACGATGCTGAGTCTGTGTGAGTGCCTATGTGTGTCTGACAGCATGTTAATCCAGATCATTTTCTGGTGAGATGTCTGGTTGACAGCCCAGTGGTGGGGCTGGAGGGGATATATATGTCCCCTGCCATGGAGTAAAGGCATGTTGAGGGCACCCAGGAAATTCACTCGCCTTCCATCAGTCTGGGACCAAGGAGGTACAGGTCATCTGGAACCTGCTTGTTTGGGGTTTGTACCTTCTGAATGCCCAACGTCCTCGGGAAGTGGTATGTATTTTTCCCAGGCTCAAGCCCCTTGCCACTGCTTCCTTGGGCCTTTCCCTATGGAACCCTGCCAAGGTGCCCCCACCGCGGGGGGCGGTTAATCATGGGCTCACGGAATCCGTGTCTTTAGAGGCAATGCTGGAAGGTCCAGTCCTTCCTTCCTACTCTAAAAGGAAAGATAAAACCTGGTGAAGAGAAGCAAAACCCCACAGGCAGTGAAAGGCCCTCAAGAAGTCAGATTTGGGGGCCGGAGTGATAGCCCAGCGGGTAGGGCGTTTGCCTTCCATGCGGCCGCCCATGCCAGCCCGGGTTCGATCCCGGCATCCCATATGGTCCCCCAAGCATCGCTAGGAGTAGTTCCTGAGTGCAGAGCCAGGAGAAACCCCTGAGCATTGCCGGGTGTGACCCAAACAAGCAAAAAAACAAACAAACAAACAAACAAAAAGAAGTCAGATTTGGGCCGGAGTGATAGCACAGGGGGGAGGGCATTTGCCTTGAACATGGCCGACTGGGGTTTGATCTCCAGCATCCCATATGGTCCCCGAGCAACACCAGGAGTAATTCCTGAGCAAAGAGCCGAGTAACCCCTGAGCATTGCCGGGTGTGACTCAAAAAAAGAAAAAAAATCAGATTCCATTGCCAGGAAACTGGCTTTACAGTTGGGAATATTTATGCCCGTGGGGCAGCTGCGTCCCTTTGACACCTGCCCCCATTATCCCACACACCCATGCTGGGTTCCTGTAGAAGTGCTGTTGAATCCAAATACTGTGAATCCTTGGGCCGGTGGACACCTAAGACATTTCAGTTTGGGCCAGAGATGACCGGGGTGTGAACTCTGCGGGCTTGAACCCGCTTCATTCCTAGGACACGTAGCCTGGAAGTTCTTTGAGCTTGAAGCTGGGAGTAGCTCCTGAGATTGTTAGTTGTGTCCCAATCCCTGCCCCCCAAACTACCACATCTGTTGGTTCTGACGCAGAGACACTGGGCCAAGGCAAAGAGGTCTAGTAGTGAAGTGTGAGTACTCTGTGGGAAAGGCCCTGCTTTCTAGGCCTTTTCTCTGGGTCCCTTTTCTGTAAATCCTTAGACACAAGCTGCCAAGGAGACACCCCATTGGGAGAAACAAATGGGCGGAGGGGAGAGAAGAACCGAAGAAACATTTTCCACAATGAGGAAGGATCCCAGAGCTCCGAGCACCCTAACCCGCTTGGAGGCTGTGCCACTCAGCATACACCAAGCACTCTACACAGATGCGACAATGCTTTGCCATAGGTCTGAAGGATTATTCCAGAGAGAACCAGGCTGATCCCTCACGCACCCCAAAAAGCACGCTTAGCATGTCTGGCTCCCTTGTGTCAGGCACCCTGTGTCTGCTTCCCCAGGCCACACGCATTACCCCAATCTTACACCAACTGCTGCCACAGTGCCTTGGCCATAGTGACCCATGTTCTCCACTGCACCACACTGTGAGCCAGGCTGATCTATCATCGAAGAATGCCAGGGATCTAACTGTCAAGGGTATAGTCCCCCACCCCCAGAAATGGAATGAGTTCTGAAGGATTTCATGCTGTATGGCGTGGCCTGTGGGTCTCCACATTCATCCCATTTCAAAGCTGTGATCCAAGAACAGGTCACACATCCCACTGAGTACAGAATGTCTAACTCACTCAACTGGCAAGAACATCTGAGCTGGAGAAGAGAGGCCATTGTACTTCTAATCAGCAGTTAGCAGTGTGGAGCATTATTCAAGCACAGAAAATGAAGTTAGCCCTGCCGAATCCCTGGAAAGGGAGGGAGGCAATGCTGTGCTGGAAGAGATGGGTTTGCAGCGTAGTCTCTGGGAAGAAGACTGGAACAAGAGTCACAGACCAGCCATTAGATTTGGAGCCGGGTGCTGGTCTCCATGGTGACTGGTGTGACAGATGGATATGAAGAGTAAGTAGCTCTAGGAGGGGCTGTCAGAGGGGAAGGATGGCCTATAGGACATGGAACTTCAGAACTGGACTTCTGGTTCAGCAGGGCGTGATAAGGTTACTGAAATCACCAAGCATCAAATCCCAGTGGCCGGAGAGGCAACACAGCAGGAAAGGCACTTGCCTTGCAATTGGCTGACCAGGGTTAGATCCTCAGCATCACACAGGGCCCAAAGCACTGCCAGGAGTGATCCATGAGCACAGAGTTGGGGAGTAAACCCTGAGTTAGCCTCAGACCATCCCTCCCAAATATGAACAATAAGGCGCCAAAGCCTAGGTATCAATCAAGAACAGATGTCAGCCTGGTGCATAGACTATAGCTTCTAAGGTCCCGGAATAGCCTTCATTTAAGTGGAGTTCAATGCCCCACATCTGCCATTGGAAGCCAGACCAAAATTATAGCTGGATCTAAATAAAGCTTAGCAGAGGTGTGGGGACATGGGGCAGGATAAGGGGGTATACTTTACATGGTGTAGGAGAGTAAGGTCTTTATTTGCATTATCACTTTATACCAAACCACCAAACCGTATGCCAGATATGAAGGTGCCAGTCTCTGGGACAAAGAAACCCAGACCCAGACATTTGTCTCAAGTCAACCAATAAACCAGTAGATCCATATTTAACACAGAATTCTCCCCAACACTGCTCCGAAACTCAGGCTGCCCTAAACTCCACTGAGGGAGAGTTAGAACTTGTGGGGAATGGGTAGAAAGGCAGGGAGGGGCCAGAGTTACAGCAAAGAGGGTAAGGCTTTGCCTTGCATATGGCCAACATGGGTTCAATCCCTGACATCCCATATGGTCCCCAGAGCACCACAAGGAGTAATTCCTGAGTACAGAGCCAGGAGTAACCCCTGAGTATTACCAGGTGTGATCCCAAAAGCAAGGAAGGAAGGAAGGAAAAAAGGAAGGAAGGAAGGAAAAAAGGAAGGAAGGAAGGAAGGAAGGAAGGAAGGAAAGAAGGAAGGAAGGAAGGAAGGAAGGAGGAAGGAAGGAAGGAAGAAAGAGAGAGAGAAAGAAAGAAAGAAAGAAAGAAAGAAAGAAAGAAAGAAAGAAAGAAAGAAAGAAAGAAAGAAAGAAAGAAAGAAAGAAAGAAAGAAAGAAAGAAAGAAAGAAAGAAAGAAAGAAAGAAAGAAAGAAAGAAAGAAAGAAAGAAAGAAGAGAGAGAATGAAAGAGAGAAAGAGAGAAAGAACGAAAGAACGAACGAAAGGAAGGAAGGAAGGAAGGAAGGAAGGAAGGAAGGAAGGAAGGAAGGAAGGAAGGAAGGAAGGAAGGAAGGAAGGAAGGAAGGAAGGAAGCAGCAAGCAGGCAGGCAGGGAAACTCATTCTTAGGTTTTGATTTTTTTTTTAGGTTTTGATTTTTTTTTAACTTGACAATTTAGAAAAGTTGGTTTCTGATCGCAGAATCACACGCATAAGCCTAGTAACCCCTCACGCTCTCTGGTATTTGTGCAAGTGCAGTTTCTCTCTACCTGCTGCTCGTGCCCACTTCACAGTCTGGGGATTTGAAGAGACCTGCGTAGTATGGGGATGATTTGGAAAGGGCATGGTTGGCCCCTGCTTGTAACTCCTCATTGTTCCGCTACAATGAATCTGACCATCTAAGTAGGCTACAGTGAAAAAAAAAAATGTCTGGGCAGGAGAAAGAGTCACCTCACGCACGGTAGCTCAGTAAGTCTCCAAGTCACAATTCCTTCCTCCAGGTAGGAAAACTTTTGACTTTACAGAGTAAAAATACTTGTTCTCTTCCTACCTTGTGGGAAGGACGACTTTATAAAACATGTTCACCCTGGTAAAAGTTCTGACGAGCCGGAAAGCGGCTTCACTCGGACCTCCATAGTGCTGTAAGGAAGCCTTGAAGACAGAGAAAGACGTCAAGTTACAGAAGATGTCAGGGAGAGAATGGAAGACGCAGTAGCCTGAGTCTATTCACTCAGTTTAAGCGATTAGACTTTCAGATCCCCCAATGCAGCTGGAATTTCCTGACTGTTCAAGGTATTTCCCTGAAACTTCAAATTCCAAAACTTGCCGAAAACAGATACTCTCACCGCCATGAGAAACAGAAATGTTGGGATAACATTGCAGGAGTGGGGGGTGGTGGGGGGTGTATATAAATCGAAAGCGCACCCCATATATTCTGAGTGCAAGATATTATAGCGGGAAAATCTCTTCTTCCCTGAGGGAGACTGGGAACGGGCCCCCTCAGTTGGAATGTGTGGTGATATTGTTTTCTGTTTCTCTTGTCAAAAGGGATTCGGTCTTTGAAATATGTGCAGCTAAACTGCAGGTTTCAGTTCCTTGATTAATGAACCAAATTACGTTTTATTTCTTAAATGTGCTGGGGATTCATCCTGTGGTCTTCCCCGAAGCGGCGGATTAGCGTTGCAGCTCTGCACATCTGGTTCTGAGCAGGGTGCGCTCTGGGTGGCTCTGGGGGGCTCTCCGGCCCTCCTCCCTTCCAGACAGGCAGCGCCCGGGAATCACAGGGACTTTTATTGGGCAAGTGTGGTTTTCCAGTCCTCCGAAATGACGCCGGCTTTCCCCACCACTCCCTTGCTTGGGAGGAGAAAGATTCATTCCTAAGAGAGACCTAATCCATAATTGTAATTTTTGGTTCTTCAGGCTTGGAGACTTGTTAATATTTTCCACAAAGCAAATATGTGTTCAGTTCATCAGTCCTCTTGCCTAGGGGCGATTCTAAGTAGATTCCACAACAAGTTATATTTTATTGGCAATGAGCATTTACATAAGGACATGTGACGGGCGGGGGGCGGTTGTGATGGATTTATCTACCTGGATAAATGCATTACCTTTGACTCTGAGAAGATCTTTCCCGCTAAAACATTCCATGCGATCATCACTCTACGTGGTACAGCAAGTTAAGTGTTATTTCCCTTTTAAAGGTAAAAAATATGAGTCTGAGATACTTCATAACTCCAGGAAATTATAGCGATGGGGAGTCCCCATCCCCTGTCTTATTTCCTCCCGCTCTCAGCTCTGGAAGTTCTTCTTTACCCTGCCAGCCTCGACAAAACTCCAGCTGGAGGAGCAGCTGGTTAACTGCGGACTCCGCGGTGTCCTGAAGGCATGCAGTTGGCTCTTCCAAGGAGACATGTGCTCATGTCTAGGGAAGAGTCCCGGCAGAATGGTTCCCAAAAGACCCGGCTAAGGGACTAGCCCCACCAACAGTGGCACGGCTGTGACGTCCCCTCTGCCTCCCCACCTAGGACTTCTGTTTAGTGGGGATTTTTTTTCCCAAGGAGACCAAGTGGGTCATGCATTTGAACGTCCCTTTCCTTTGGGCAAGAACTGATTTTTTAACTAAATCAGAAATTCCTCTGGTCGTTAAAGGAAAAAAAAAAGACGCCAAGAACATTAGTATAAAAATAATTTTTTTTTAAAAAGGAAATAGTTTAACACCCAAATATATACTATATATATACTATATCACCCTCAGGGTATAAAATACAAGGGATTTTACTGTCTTGTTCAAACTTTTCAATATAAGAAATTACATTTTCTAACCCGAATGTATATTATTGTTCTTATAATTAGAAAAAAATACTGGTGGTTAAGGCCACGTTAGACCTGGGCAACAATTACTGAGCTCATTTTCTTATTGTAGTTGGACCAGATATGCTGTTCCCGGATCTTCTGTCTGTTTCTTGGCCACACCTGGCAGTGCTCAGAGCTTACTCCTGGTGGGACTTGGGGGACCATACGGAGTGCCGGGATGGAACCCAAGTCTGCTGCATAGAAGGTGGATGCCCTACCCTCTGTGCTATCACTCTGGACCCCAGCCCATCTCTGATCTTGAAAAAAGCTCACAGGGTAAATAATCAATGCGAGATATTGATTATTTAAATGCGAGATTTGAGAAATATTTTATAGTGCTTACAGAGGTGCTAAGTGCTTTTCCAGGGAGAGAGGGTCTGTGTGGCTCCGGCGGAGGCAGACTGGGAACAGCACCTTCAGACGGGGTGGGTGGTTTGCAGACACCCAGAGGGGAGGGCCTCTCGGTTCTAAAGTCACAGAAAGGCAGTTACAGAAGCAGAAAGCAGTTCTTTCTATTGTGTGTGTGTGTGTGTGTGTGTGTGTAGTCTTATGAAAAGGTGGTTTACAAGCAGGATTAAACACACACACACACACACACTGCAGGCAAACTGGGTGTCGAAAGAAGAGTCCCAATGTTGAAAACAAGTGCCTGCAGGTGAACGCAGATGAAGTGTGCTGTGTCCATACATCCTGTGGATATTCTTAGAGCACTGTTTAGCATTGCTGCCCTTTGCCTGTACCCAGAGGAGAAGTGTGGGTGGGAGAGACTGGAGGAAGGCCCAACTCTTCAGGAAGCTGGTAGGCCCCACCTTCTTATCTCCCCTCACACACAGACACACACACACACACACACACACATACACACACACACACACGTGAAACACGGTGGAGACTTTCTAAAGGGGCTGGGATGTAGGAGATTTTATTTTTTTGGTTTTGGGCCGCACCTAGCGATGCTCAAGGGTTACTCCTGACTGCATGCAGGAATTACTCCTGGCGGTGCCCTGGCAACCATACGGGATGCCAGAGGTAGAACCCAGGTTGGCACTTGCAAGACAAACATGCTCCCTGCTGTTCTATCGCTCAGACCCTTCAAGTGATTTTAGAAGACAAACTTGTTGCTCTCTGGAGGTAGACAAGACCAAGGCAAAAAGGATCTCCAGACAGAGTAAGGGAGAGCCTGGCACCCATAAACGGTGATCCTGGAAAACAAGGAGGATATAGGCTAACAGGGTTAGGGGCAGGAAGGACACTCTGGGCTGTCTTTGAGGTGGAAACACTTTAGTGAGGAATGTCAGCTAACTCTAGGCACTGTCTCATAGCTCTGCTGCTGGTTCTTGAGCCTCCAGCTTGGCAGGATGACCAGTGAAATGGGTCAGAGAGAGCCTCGGCTCTCAGGTCCCTCCCACAGGAGGCTACAGTTGCTAGAAGGGGTGAAGAGTCTGTATCAACACCCTGTTCTCTCTTATATGCCCTGTCTTAAAATGACTAGGGGTCCTGGCCAGGGGAACCCCAGAGAGCTCAGTCTCTGGCCCAAGCTCCCAGGGAACACCCACTCCCCACCTTTTTAAGCCTGTTCCCCGAGAACCTCTTCACTCTCCTTTGAAAGGATCTGGGGGCGGGGGTCTGCCTGCACTCAACACCCCTCAGCCCTGTTACTGGCATGTGCAGGGCTGGAAGATGGATGGATAGGTCTTGTCTCCTCTGGCGGGTCTGCAAACTGCCTCCTCTCTCTCCTCCCTGGGATTTGGATTCTCCCCCATGCCAGCCTGGTCTGGGAGGGAAAAAGCAAGGAGAGGGGCCTCTACCAAGAACTGCAGCCCTCCGGAGGGGAGAGGATGGGGCTAAGAAGGGGGTGGCAGTGGCATTTGTATCCTGGCCTCACCTGAGACTGGACCACTAAAATCCAGGGCGCTGTTTTCAAATGAAACTTCTGCCCTGAGTTCAGCCTCCCTCCCCAGCGCACTCCCCAGGTTCCTAACTGCTCCAGCTCCTGCCCCAGACCAGATCCATTCCTGCAGGAACACCCATAGGTCTCTCCTCCTCCCCAATAAGACACCCAGTGGCTTGTACGGAACCTCACAGAGGCAAACCAGATACCAACCAGAGGACCTACCGGCTTCCTTTCTCAACATGCATGTGCCTAGTTGCCCAACTTATTAAATACCTTTTCCAAAGTCAGTCATTTGCAGCTCAGCCTGGGGATTATTAGACAAATGTATTAGCCTTTAAACATACACATATTAGCCCCTATCGGATAAACAAGTATACCCTCCTTGTGTTCTTAGCAATTAGCATTCCTTCATTATTTCGGGTGAATCACCAGGGAAGCCCTTCTTGGCTCTGCCCTTGGTCCCCACATTTAAGAACCAGGAACTGTAGGACCTTAAGGGTCCAAATCACTCAAGTCTGACATGATTTCTCTCACAAACGTCCTTCTCTTGACCCACCCTTTGAGACTTTTTTAAAGATCTCTTCTAAGAGTCCCTAGAATCCGCCTCCCAGACACTTTTTTCATTAACTCATGATTGTTTTACTCCGAAAAAATCCCTCATTCTCAGTAGGACTGCTTCCTTAAGGTGTCCGCACAGGGCTAGGCAAATCACAATGCAAAGAATCTCCTCATGTTAATCTCTGGTAATCTCCGCTGGAACTGTGGGTTCAAACAGTTCCGTGCCTGGACAGCCAACCTGCTGACCCCAAACAGTGATGCCTGCCCCATCACCCCCCCAGATGTCTGCCCCAGATCACGACCATAGCACTCACAGGCTTAATCAGAAACAGCATTTAGGGGAAAGGAGTTTGGGGCCAGCATGGATGGCTGTGACTATTAGAGATGGTTAGTTTCTAATTGGGTGTTGTTAGCCAGCTCACAGAGCGATTTGATTTTACAAGATTACAAATTCTTGTGGACAAAGAAGGGTGCCACTGCCTTCCTATGTGTCCTGGTGAGTTGGAACAGCGGCATCCGGGAGGGAACCCAGACTGCGGGAAATGAAAACAGATCCCAGTGGAGAGCTGCCACAGGCCTGTCTCAACATCTAGTGCTCACAGGTAATTCTGAAAATGTTTGGATACCCAAATGGCCACACAGAGAATTGGCCCCTTCAGTAAACACTTGCTGTGACTGATCTCTCTTACTGGAGAAGATGCTCTGATCCTCTTGATCCAATTTACAAAAGGTTTGGATAGAAGATGCTGACCCTGACCCCCTAAGGTTTAAGTTTTCTTCTGGGGATGAGATTAAAAACAACAAAACCACAACATGCCTTTCCCCATAAAAAAAAATGAAGCAAAAACACAACCCCCAATCACCATTTTATAAATATTCTCTTGATTGCTAAAACTTGTATTATATAGATGATTTCTGCCTGGTCAGAATAGGGCTTTCCCAGCGCCCTGAAAGGAGGGAGCGCCAGGACTAGGGGCAGGAAGGGGTCTACTTGCCAGCCCCAAGGGGAAAATTTCAAAGTTCCCTTTCAGGCTAAGGTTCTGCGGGAGGAGGGGTTTTGTTTGATAGAGTGTAAATAAGATAAAAGAATTAACGAGGCTGCGTCTAAAATAAAAGTAAAATGGGTTCAGGGATCCTTGCTGAAATTCAGCAAATGCCATTTTAAAGCGAAGAAAGGCGATTCTGCGGGGCTGCTGACTGCAGGGACATTCCCCCTCTCCGCCTCCTCTGAGCAACCCAGGGCCGTTGGGTGAGGAATTTGCTTCAAGTTGTTGTTGTTGTTTTTCATTTTTTCCGGATAGTTTTTGTTTTGGCGGGATCAAGCGCCAGCTTGGTGGAAGCGATTTATTCCCTGGTGTTGGAAAATCTCACGCGATGCCCCTGGGAAGAGCAATGCTGGTCAGACCCTCAGAGCTCAGACCTGCAGGGCCCGGGTCCCCTAGCTCCAGGCGCAGCCATGCGGCGCCGCTGAAGAGTGCTAGGATAGGGACTCAGGCGTCCACGCACCCCAAACCACGTCTCAGGCTCTGGAGCAGGGATCTGCAGCCCTGGCATTATTGGGGCGCTCCGCTGCACGGACGCTGCCTGCTCCGAGCCCTGTTTTGCTGCAAAGCAGCCCCGAGGAGATTCGGTATTTTTTCCCAAGCGAGGCTGGTGGATGCGCATTCAGCTCCTGGGGAAGATAAATAGGATTGGCCACCTCTTCCTGGAGACCTTGACATTCCACTTTGGGGGATTTTTGCCCTTGAATTTCAAGGCCTTCTTAAAATGTGTGGGGCCAGGGGTGATGACTCAAAGGGCAGGAGCGCAGGCTTTTGGGGCCACTGCATGTGTCCAGGAGCGCGGCTAGGAGAAACCCTCGGACTGAGTCGCAATCACCCCTGCGCATGGCCACATGGGGACTAAACACAAAATTAATAAGAGGAAGAGAAGGAGATGGAGGAGGGCGAAAGAGGAAGAGAAAAAGAGGAGAAAGAGGAGAGGAGAAGGAAAAGGAAGAAAGGAAAGTGTTTCAGGCTCCCAGGAACGGTCTATGTTTTGGCTCCCGGTTCTATCTGCAACGCTGGGGCTCGGATTCCCGCGAATCCAAGGTGCCCGCGACCGCGTCCCCAGGACTCCTGGAGACCGGTGGAGACCGGGTATGTCCCAGGACTGAAAGATGCTGAGTCTCTGGGGGACAGATGCGAGGGCGCTCTCCCTGGAGCGGGAATCGGAGAGCGGGCGTGGTGGAGGCCCAGGGAGCGTGGCGGGCGATGGGGCGCGGGGTCCCTAGGTCAGCACTTACACCTCTCAGGCGCATTGTGACCAATCGATTTCAGCGCGCCAGAGCGCGGGGCTCAGTGCCTGCACCGGCGCCCCCGCCGGGGCCCAGCTGCGCGTCTAATTGACTTTTCCGTCTACCTTTTATGACTACATGTGTTTCCAACAAAAGGTCTTATTAGGACAATCTGGTTTTACTAATTTAGAGGTTGGGAACGTGGATGGCGTGTGTGTGTGTGCGTGCAGTGTGTGTGTGTGTGTGTGTGAGAGAGAGAGAGAGAGAGAGAGAGAGCAGAAGTTCTGATTGAGAGATGACAATTGGCTAGAGGCAACCCCCAGGGGCAGTTTTTAAGACCCCCTTCCTCCTTCCTCTCCCCCAACAACCCTTTTTCAGCATTGGGTTCAATTTGAAACAGTCTCCCAGAAAAGCCTTTTTCTTGAAACACTGAATCAGACCCAAACACTTGAGAAATTCACCAGAGCTGGGCAAATTACTAAGAGGGAGAAGAAATCATTCTGCAGAGGGTATATCCATCCCGCCACCCCACCTTCCCCAGGGCTGGTCTTGAAACGCAGAACTGTACCCTATTACAATAGTTATATTGCAAGTGTAAATGGAGACTGTATTAATTTTGGTCTCCCCCACCAAGAGGGAAAAAAAAAGCTTATCAAAAAGTCCTGATTCTAGAAAGCTGAGTAAAGGGTATTTAAAAAATATTTGTCCACCCCCATGTTCTATTTATTTCTAGATCCCAGCAGGCTAGAGTGGGCAGCCTTTTCGGTTTTTGTTTTCAGGGCCACACCAGGCTCATCCCTGACTCTGGCTCTGTGTTCTGGATCACTCCTGGCGGATCAGGGGGCCCTATACAGTTCCTCCGTTGAGCCTGAATCAGCCAGCAAGCAAACCAGCGGCCAAGGCTGACTTGGATGGTTCCATGTTCCGACTCCCCGCCCCCCTGCCCCTGCTGGACTGACGCAGCTCATCGTACCCTGCCTTCTATTCAGTCTCCTTGAAGGGTGCCCACAGGCCTCACAAGCAGCTTCCACAGCTCACGCAGTGGTTGGGGTGCTGGCAGCTGGCTATGGCCCCTAGCTCTTCAGCCCTTCCTATTCTCATTCCAGGTTTGGGTAATGAGGCTTCCGGAATCTGGTAGCCAAGCCTGGGGTACCTGCCTGCTTGCTCTCCTGCCCCCACCCAGGAGTCCAGGTCCCTATCCCTGGCTCCACATTCTGGCCCATCTTTGTGCAGGTCCACTCTGCTCCTGTTAGCCTTGCTCTGGCCTGAGAAACGGTTTCCTTTGGAGTGCTGGTGGCCCCCAGCACTTTCTGCTGAGATCCCCCAAAGGCTAATTCTCAAGCAGGACAGGACAGGTTGTGGGTGATCTCAGCCCTTTCCCTCCAGACTTTGGGGTCCACCACTTCCAGCTGTCTTTCAGCTATGCTCCTCTGAGCTCCATGTGCTTCTCAGCCGCCTGGCCAGGCAGACCAGCCTGGGCTCTCTCACTGTACCTTACCAGCCTGCTGGCCTCTGCCCCAACTGGCGCTTCCTGCATCCAGCTTCACTCCTTCCCATTCTCAGATCACAGTGTTGCCAAAAGGCAGGGAGGGACAGCTGTGGCTCTGACTGGCCTATCCGTGAGGTCCTGCTGCTCTCTCAGAGTTCCCAGCCTCTGGAACCCCGACGGATTTGAAAGTGAATAGCCACAAGGCGGAATGCATGCAGGGCCAGGACTGGTCTCAGCTTTCTGTATGCCTGTATTCTCCTGATGAAACTTATTATTAATATTTTTTAAAGCCACGGGTTTAGCCTGTAGCATGCTTTGTTGGTGCTCGGAGTGGGTACTGGGGCCAGAGCCATAGTACAGCGGGCAGGGTGTTTGCTGTACATGCTGCAGACCAGCACCCCTTGTGCCTTCTGCTAGGAATGAGCCTGGAGCTTTGCCAGGAGTGAGCCAGGACCATGGTGGAGTGTAGCACCCAAACCAAAACAAAACAAAAAACAATCAAAGTGTTGGTGCCAGCATTTCCCTCAGTTCTGGACTGTGCCTTCAGGGAGTAGGTTCCTGTCCTCTGACCCTGGCGACCCCTTTTTCACTCCGTTCCTCAGAGCTGTGCTGCTTTCTCTGGTAGACAGAGGATGCCTGGAGAGAGCCCCTGGGCCTGCAGAGAGGACCTTCCCAGCCTGCTCTAACCCAAAGGTGAATTCTTGCCCATCCACTGGTCCTGAGATGCTTCTCTGGCTGTTTTTCAGATCTGCGGCAGCAGGGGCTGTTTTGAACACCAGAATTGCTAGTGGGGCCTGCTGGTTCCCTGTCCCAAGCCCAAAGACACTCAGGCAGAGACCAAGGGGCCCCATCAGGATATCCAGCCTTCTCCCTGTCGCCTCCCTGAGGAAGTGGCCACCGGTGACAGACGGGTGACAGACAGACCAGGGGAGGCTGCTGGGCAGGATGGTGAACGGGGCAGTGCTGGGCTTTGTCAGCTCTGGGATTCAGCGGGGAGGCAAGCTGGGACCGCGCCTCCTGAGCCAGATACTGCGGGCTGAGCTCGCTTTCACCCCTCAAAAGGCTCCCCAGGCTTTGCCAGAATCTCCCGACAGTTCCTGGGGATCTAACTTTACTCAGCAAAGCGGGCCGCGGGGGCTGGGCACTCCGCTGGTCTGTTCCTCCCTGCAGCGCTGTGGCCGGCTTTCACCCTGCACCCCGAGCAGCGCTTGTACCCAACTATGCAGCTAGGAAGAACCCCGGAACCTGCCCTCTCCGGCTCAGCTTTTCTCCCGTCGGCCGTCCGGGCTTTTCCCTGGCTCAGCTCTGAGCCCACGGGCGCGCCCTGGTCGCAGAAGCCGCTGCGCCGCCGGCTCCAGCGCGGGCGCGCGGGACAGAGTCCTCGCTGCAGCCTGCAGGGCCTCGGATCTTCGGTCGGTGCTCGGTGGGGCCCCCCTTTCCAGCGCACCCCGTTTCTCCTCCTTTGCGGCCCCGTCCGGGACCGGGCCACACCCCCAGCGCACCCCGTGCCCGCCGGCGCCCCCGCACTCACTGTCCTGCAGTGGCGTGTCGCTGCCGCTGGTGAGTCCCGGCGACTCCAGCAGGCTCCGGCCCGCCTCGCCTACGCTCTCGTCCGCCTGTGCCGCCACCATGTCCCCGGCCTCCTCCAGGTCCAGCAGGTGACTCACGGAGAAGTTCTTCTTGGCTTGCAGCGTGTCCAGGTTGTTGCCGGGACTGTCCAAGCGGCCGCCCAGCGCTGGCTGCCGCTCCAGAACGTGTCCGTAGCTGGAGGTCATGGTGTCCCCGCGATCCCACCCCCCCCCCCTTCCCGCTCGAATCAGCACCAAACGCTTTGGGCGCCAGGGGGGAGAGGAGCCGAGTGGGGAGTGGGGGGAGTAGAGGGAGAGAGAGAGGGAGGGAGGGAGAGAGGGAGGGAGGGAGAGAGAGAGAGAGAGAGAGAAAAAGAGAGAGAGAGAGAGAGAGAGAGAGAGAGAGGAGGGGATAGAGCAAAAAGGGCGGGGGACCCTCTTTTGCAGCTTTGCTCGAGCACTGGAGGTGGCTTTCCCGGGGCCAAGTCCCTGTGCGCCTTCCAAAGAGGTAATCCACACCCCCAAAATAAAAGGAAAAGTTGCTGTGCCGTTCAAGTCAGAAGTGGGAGGTGGGGGCGGCCAGGCAACAACAAAACCCCCCAAGCCAGCCCAGAGCGTCAATGTTGCACTCAAAGCATAATAATAACAATAACAACAATAATAAGGAAAGCAGAGAGGGGGTCAGCAGGGGCTGGGGGGCTCTAGCAAATAGAAGAGGAGAAGGGATGGGGAGCAGAGAATGGAAGCGAGATTTTTTCTTTCTTTTTTTGTTTTTGTTTTTGTTTTTGAGGGTAAGGTTAAAAAAGTTATTCCGAGGCAAGAGTTCAAGCACTAACTGAAGACTGGTTCCAGCTTTCAAACATCTTCCCGAAAGCTCGATCCTGTTAGGCGCTCCTGTGGAGTCTCGACTAAAGTTTCAGGAGCGGGTGATGGCTTGCAGATGTACGCAGGGCAGCATTCTCACTTTACCTCTCCTAAGGAGTTAAAAGGGGGGCAGGGCGGAGGATTTTAGCGTCCGAAGGAAGGAGGGTGGCGTTGGTCCTGGTCTGTCTCCCCCGGCTCCTTCTCCCCAAGCCCTCCTTTCCCCCTTCTCAGTTGGATCAAGAAGTTCTCTGGCACTTCAAAAGGCACACACTGGCTTGCAGAGGCGGCTTTGTAGGGAATACAAGAAAATTGGGGCCCCCTGGGAGGGCAGATCTCGACTTAATAGGAGCCTGTAATTACGTGCCAAAGCCTTTGTGCCAGCCTGACGTTCTACAGAGCCCCCCTTCTCCATCACAGCCTCCTCTCCCCTCGGCCTGAAAACCAGCCTGATTAAGGGAAAAAACCCTTTGCCAATGTCTGCGCAAGAGAGGGAGGGAGCCGGAGAGGGAGGAGGAAGGGGAAGGGAGGCAAGAGGGAGCTGAGCCCCTTTGGACTTTTTCAGCAAAAGTCTAATTATCAATCCCTGCAATCGAGAGAGACTTGCAGGGACCCACGGCCACGTCAAAAGTGCTGATTATTTGGCTTCACCATTAACTCCTCTGCATTGGTTTAAGATTCTTCTTGGGGGTGGTGGGGTTAGGGGGAGGTGGTGGAAATTTCATTTGCCTGTTTGGATGACAGCTTCGGGGGATCTCTGTTGGGGGGAATAACGTACGATGATCGCAATCCAAACCCAGAACTATTTCAACCAAAATCTAGGAATATCACAGTCCATTTGGTGTGTGTGGAAATGTGTGTGCGTGTGTATGTGTGAGTCTGAGAGAGAGAAGAGAGAGAAGAAAGAAAAGAAGAAAGAGAAGAGAGAGGAAAGGGAAGAGAAGAGAGAGAAGAGAGGAGAGAGAAAAGAGAGAAGAAAGCGGGAGAGAGGGAGAGAAAAAGAGGAGAGAAGAGAGAGAGAGGAAAAGAGAGGAGGGAAGAGAGGAGAGGAGAGAGGAGAGAGGAAAGAGAAGAGAGAAGAAAGAGGAAAGAGAGAATTTTAACATTTCCTGCAGTTCGGGGTTTTGGGGTGGGGATCATCTGAGAGCAAGTGAGGGTGAGACCCCCCCCCCCAACCCAGCAGACTCTGGTTGTTTCGGGCTTCCAGACAGCCTCTTCAGAAGGCAATGGAATAAGGTGGGTTGGGGCGGCCCTACCTAAGGGGAAGCTTGCTCAGGGCTTCTGGGGACTGGAGGAGGTGTGGGGAATGGCCAGGAAATCCCAGATGGCTCCTGGCTCAGGGCGGGCGAGCTGGGACTCCCAGGCTAAATAACTAGTGTCCGAATTTATTTAGCAGCAGGAAAGACCAGGGAGTAGCTCCCCAGGTGGCTCCTCTATCCCCACCAATTCATCACGTCTGCGGTCGACCAAGGTAGTTGGTCTGGGAGGGTGGTACCAGGGGCGACCCTTAGCAGGCAGACATTCAAAGATCAGGTGGGCGCTGGGGGCCGGCGGGGACAGGACCCGGGGAGGACCCCCTTACATCGCGTCCAGAGTAAGGCTCTCTGTCCCGGGTCTTCAGAAGTACTGGGCGAGTTTTCTTTGCCCCGTTGGAAGTCGGCGGGCGCCCCAGTCTCAGAGATGAGTGCGTGGATGGGGGCGGGAGGAAGTGGAGGATGAAGCGGTTGTTGGCAGCTTTTGATGTGCTTTGAGACACACCCGGATAGCGAGGTCCTCTGTCTTTTCCGCTTCCCACGTCCCCTCGAACCGGCCTGGGTTGCAGAGAAGAGGGACCGCGCGGGTGCGGGGCCGTTTCTGGGCTCCAAACGGCCCGAGTTAGCCCCGACTCGCAGTCGGTCTGGGAGAAGCACATTTGATGCCATCAAAGGCAACAGATTAAAACCAGATGTGCAAGCCTCGGCTCTCTCCATGCATTTAATTAAGGAGCCCAGCGGACGCAGGAGCCTTTTTCATCATTCGCCCAACCCGCTCCCCCACCCCTGGCTCCCCACCCCTTCGCGGGGCTCTGCGCCTCCTTCAGGACTGGGACCCCGCACCCGCCAGGGCCCCTCCACAGCCTAGCCTCCCCGCGGGGCAGGGCGGACTTGGCGGCAACAGGCTAGGGGCGGCTGGGAAGCGTGTGCCCCTGGGGAGCGCTGGGCCGGGCTTCAGAGGGCGTGGACCACTGCTTCGTCAGCCCGGGCTGGACGCCCTGGAAGGGTCCCTCAGTGCTTCCCTCAGTGTTTCGCTGTGTTGGTTGGCTTGGCTGGACAGGGGACACTCCCAGGGCCCGGACTTACCCCTCCCTGCCCCCTCAAAGATACAGTGGCATCAGGACCACCTACAAGGTCTCCTAAGGGGGCCACCCTGAGTCCCCCCATGGAGACCCAGGACAGAGGTGGCAGTTGGAGACAGCTGGGTTCCCCTCAGTACCAGCCAGTACCAGGAGCACACCAGTCAGTACCAGCCAGTACCAGTCAGTACCAGCCAGTACCAGTCAGTACCAGCCAGTACCAGGAGCACACCAGTCAGTATCAGTCAGTACCAGCCAGTACCAGCCAGTACCAGGAGCACACCAATCAGTACCAGCCAATACCAGCCAGTATCAGCCAGTCCCAGTCGGTACCAATCAGTACCAGCCAGTACCAGTCAGTACCAGCCAGTACTAACCAGTACCAGCCAGTATCAGTCAGTACCAGTCAGTACCAGCCAGTACCAGTCAGTACCAGCCAGTACCAGGAGCACACCAGTCAGTACAAGCCAGTAGCAGTCAGTACCAGCAGTACCAGTCAGATCCAGCCAGTACCAGTCAGTACTAACCAGTACCAGTCAGTACCAGGAGCACACCAGTCAGTACCAGCCAGTACCAGTCAGTACTAATCAGTACCAATCAGTACCAGCCAGTACCAGCCAGTACCAGCCAGTACCAGCCAGTACCAGTCAGTACCAGCCAGTACCAGTCAGTACCAGCCAGTACCAGTTAGTACCAGGAGCACATCAGTTAGTACCAGCCAGTACCAGTCAGTACCAGCTAGTACCAGTCAGTACCAGTCAGTACCAGTCAGTACCAGCCAGTACCAGTCAGTACCAGCCAGTACCAGTCAGTACCAGCCAGTACCAGTCAGTACCAGCCAGTATCAGTCAGTACCAGCCATTACTAGCCAGTACCAGTCAGTATCAGGAGCACAAAAGTCAGTACCAGCCAGTACCAGCCAGTACCAGTCAGTACCAGCCAGTACCAGCCAATACCAGCCAGTAGCAGGAGCACAGTACCCCTGAACCCTAAAGGGTTCAAGGTCCCGCAGTACCAGCTGTAACAAGGCAGGGTGTCAAAGTGGGGCATGCTGTGGGGTCCCCCAGATTCTTTGGGCACTGTCAGACCCTGCGGAACTGTCTGAGTTTTATGTCTTTGTACTCCTGCCTCCCTTTCCTTTGACCCCTCTGGTCACTAGTGGGTTGGAATATTCAGACTATGATTATGTTTAAGCACCATATATGTGGCTTGTTATGGGGTGGGGACTCTAGGGGGACCAGTGTGACCTCCAGATCTGTGGGAAGCACATTCTCCGGGGAGGAGAACCCCTGGAAACCTGGAGCCTACACAGGCCTGAGCATTTCAGAGACACGGGGCTCTAGCTCAGAGGGCTTTTGGCTTCACCCAAAGCTCCAAGAACCAGACCCTGGCCAATAGGGAGGACATTATTCTTTGGGCTGCAGAGGGAGGCACCAGAGGGTCGAGAACCCCCCAAGAATCTCGAGGAAGCATCTGGCAAGAAATATTGGGAGAGAAGCTGGGTGGGGTCAAGTTCATCACCCACAGAGGTCCAAGACTGGCCTGGAACTGGGATAGCCCCAGGATGTCCTGCTGTGGCCTCATGACTGCTCGCCATGCCCATCTTCTGGGGGCAGCTGGGGAGGGAGTCTCTCTGCTGCATGCCTCTGCACAGCCGCTCCGCTTCACCTTCTGGCCGTCCATCTATCTGCCCTGGGGAGAGCAAACACCTGAAGGCCGCTAACCCAAGCCTCCCTTCCTCCAGACACCAACGTGCCTTTGCACCTCTTCTTGGAAAGTTCTTGTCTCAGGGAGGTCTGGTGGGAAGGAGGTCTGGATCACAGCTACAACATTGGCTGGTCCAGTTCCTGACTGGGTTTGGTGCCGATTACTGCTCAGAGCTCCAGGGGACTCAGCCCTGCCTGGCTAGGCAGGGCGCCTCACTCTGGGCGCCCAGGCACTGGGCGCTGCTCTTTACAAGATGCTCATGTCCCAGAGCTCAGGCCCAGATTCCCCCAAACCATGTGCTGCCACCCTACTGATGCCGTGCCATGGGCTGGCCAGGACTCCCTGCCTGTGCTGACCAGCTGGTCTGTGTCTAGTGGCCCTGAGTGGGCCAAGACTGGGGAGCAAGTGGGACTCCACTGACTGCCCCATGGGCTTGTTTCCCAAGGAGACTTGGGTTCTCCTTTGCTCTCCAGGTTCTTGGCCTTGCTAGTGGCCTTTTGGGCACATCTCATGGTGGATGGCCCCTGACTCCCCACCAATCCATCCACTCATGCCATTGTGTGCCTTTGAAACACTGCAGTCATGCAGAGACATAGAGACAGGAAATAAATGCATTATTTCCGAGTATCTGGCTGCTGCTGGTATGACTGGTAGCAAGGGCCAAGCCAGGTCTTGGGGGGTGAGCTGGCACAGGGGCTGTTGGCACACCCACTTAGTAAGCTCAGACTATAGGCAGCCTCTTCAGGGCTTTCCTCATCAATGGGCCCACCGTGTATTCCCTCACGCTGCTTCTTTATTGGCACATACATGTCCCATCCCCAGGTATCCTCCCTTTGACTCACTTTTGCCTAGCGTGGCCCACTCTGTTCCATCTAAGCTGTCAGGAACTATGGTTTCCTCTCCCCCCTAAAGTTGGGCAAAAGTTTCTTTATGCAGAATCTCTTTATCCACAATTTCTTTTTCTGCTCATCTGTTCTGGGATCTCTGGGTTGTTTCCGGATCTTGGCTGTTGTGAATAGTGCCACCACGAGCACAAGAGAGCAGCAATGTTTTTTTGAACGTTTTTGTTGCTCTAGCAGTAGAGGCCAAGAAGTGAATCAATTAGCAAGGTCGACCGCTGTAGTTGGTCTTTACTCAAGGAACTTTAATTCAGAGGCACATTCCTCTGGGTTCAGCAGAAACAAAACAAAACGAAACCAGAAGGTTGAATTCTGCCTCCCCCCCCAGCAAACCCCCTTATGGCCACACATATGTTGGGAAGCAGCCTGAGCCTTGGGTGACTCTAGACAAGCAGTAGAGCTGCCCTTCTACCTGCTGGACCCTGGTCTCACCCTGAGTGCTCAGGGAACCTGACACAGTCTCTGGGCTCTGAGCCAAGGTGCCCCCAGGCTGGCTGTCTGCCCCTGCCAGCTCCCCAGCTTCGGACACTGTGGCTCAGTTTCCAGGCCAAGTACAAGCCTGGTGAATCTGCCTGGATAGGCACAGAACCCCCAGGCTTAGTGAAGTGGGGCCAGTCTGAAACCCAGAAGGCCATTCAGCTGACTCCCTCTTATTTATAGCAGGCCCTGGGGGCGCCACTTTGGATAACCTTTCCTGGTTGGCCGCTCTCGTAAATCCCCACCTGCTTTCCTTCTCTGAGTGCTGCCCAGAAAATTAAATTTTTTAGGACTGGCCTCTTCTGTCTCTTCTCCCACTTCCCCACTGTTCCCAGGGACCCAACAGACAGGGCTGAGCCATTTCTCTCCTCCCCTCCAGCTACACATCTGGCCTGAGGTTTCTGTTTCTGTCTTCCCCTGTTCTTTTCTTCATTCTGCTTTGGGCTTGTCACGCACATCTGGAAGCGCCTCCCTTCAGGGCCATCAGAGTGTCACCAGTGCCAATTCTTGTGACCCATTACCACAGACCCACTGCAGATAAGAATTTACAAGGTGGGGCCAGAGCGATAGCCCAGCGGTAGGGTGTTTGCCTTGCACGCCGGCCTGTGCCGGGTTCCTATCCCCGGCATCCCATATGGTCCCCCGAGCACCGCCAGGAGTAATTCCTGAGTGCGGAGCCAGGAGAAACCCCTGAGCATTGCCGGGTGTGACACAAAAAGCAAAAAAAGAATTTACAAGGTGGACTTTTTGCAGCCTGGCGTTTTTGTTTTAAGTCTTCAGGAGCAGGATTTCAATGCTCTGCAGCTCAGGGACCTGTTGCTTCCACTCTGCTCAAGCAATAGTCAGCTCATACTCACAGGAGCCTAGAACCCATTGACCAAGGAAGCTTTGTCAAAGATCCGGTAAAAAGCAGAACAAGTGCTTTTGCAAAGTCAACATGAAGAGAAAATTCCAGCATTCTCTTATGGCTCAGATGGCTTTTAGTGGCATTCAACATGAAAGGTCAAAAAGAATTCAATCCAGTGACTAGTGGAAGGCTTGATTTGATATATTTACAATAATCTGTAGCCAAAACACATCTTTAAATGCACATCTGCTTAACTATCTGTGCATACTTGCAGATTCTAATGGGGCACCTCTTTGCCCAGAATTTCACTTTCCCACGAGAGGCCTGTCTTCATACGTTCTCCCCCCCCGCCTGCCTGTCCTTCTCAAACACTTGCCAGGAAATGTGCACCTTTAGAGCAATACTTCAGGCCCTCTCTGCATTCACTGCTCATTGCCAGGTGCTGACCCACCCTGGCACTTTTAAGACAATCTCGTCTGCTGTCACTCTGCTCCTGCCATGAGGAAGAATGACTTCCTGGTCTCTGCACAGGGGGACTTCGGGAGCAGAGCCTGATGGGGGCACACATGAAACAATTCTTTAGTAAATGAATTTATTTATTTATCTCTTTATTACTTTAATTTTTTAATTTTTAATTTTATTATAGCATTGTGAGATATACTATTAAAAAGCTGCTCATGATAGGGTTTCAGTCATACAGTGTTCCAGCACCCATCCCTCCACCAGTGCCCATTTCCCACCACCAATGTCCGTTTCCCTCCCTCAACCTACCCCAATGCCTCTATGGCAGGCACTTCTCTCTCTCTCTCTCTCTCTCTTTCTCTCTCTCTCTCATTCTTCTTTTGCGCATTGTGGTTTGCAATACACACACTGAGGATTGATCATACATAGCCCTTTATGTGTTTTCAATACTCAGTTCTATCTAGAATTACCATTTCCAACTATTTATTGGCAGACTGATCCCTTCTGTCTTACCTAACCTCTGCCCTCCACAGACTTGTGGTAGATTCCAACCCTTGACAGGTTCTCCTGGACCCTATTTTAAAAGAAAACGTCTTCAATATAATATAGATCAAATAATATTGCTAGGACTGGGTGGCTATGAAATATGCTTGGAAGTGTGTATGCAACACACTCAGGGAAGAAGAGTGGCATGCGGATGTTCAGTAAGGTTCAGATGTTCTCCTGTGGCAACTGCACCAGGCTAAAGCAAAAAGGTGGATCAGATGGCTGGTTGCATGAATTAATTCATGTTACTCGTCTCAGTTCTTGTCAACACTAGTGGTATCAAATAGAGGATGTCTCCCTTATAACATGCAGAAGGCAAGGAAAGAGCATCTGGAGAGAAATGAAAGCAGCCGAAAAATTAGAATTTATTTAAAAATGTGAATCTAAATATATTTAAAATTAGAGCTGTAAAATATTTGGGAAATTATGGTAGACATCTAATATTTGTGGCTGTCTGAGTAGACAACCCCAAAGACCAATGTAAAAGAAATCCTTTGGTTTTGAAATGAGGGCCTAATGTAGTGTCCTAATATAGTGGGGGAAAAAATAACTTGCAAAGAGTTTTCCTCTGGGTTTTAACTTCTCTTTTGCCTTTAATTATTTACAATTAAAGGCAAATAATCACACGGCAGAACCTGGCAAGCTACCCGTGTCATATTTGATATGCCAGATACCAGTAACAATTATAGACCTCATTCCTATCACCTGATGGAATGGTTTGAGGCTCTTTATGTTCCTGGAGCAAGCAGGTGCCTTGGGCTTTACTTGCAAGAGACAGGTCATATGGAGATGTTACTGGTGCCCGCTCGAGCAAATCGATGATGAACGGGAAGAGTGTGATACAGTGATGCAGTGAGGTCCTGGGAGAAGTTACCTGAGGGGAAATTGACCCCAACTGCTTCCCGTTGGAGTGGGAGGTCTAATTTGGAAAGATAAAAAAACTGTAGCTTGTTTTCTCCCATTTCTTTCTACTTTTGCCTTTTGCCTTTTCTCCAATCCTCTCTGCTCTCCTCCCTATTGGGCCTTAACATGTGGTGGTGGCCATGTTGGCCTAGGGTTCTGAACCTACACTTGGCGGGGCCCTGCTAGGAACCCAAAGTCCGGAGTTTTCCTATTGTTGGATTGTATTCCAGAACCTGTGAGAGTGAAGCCTTTTGAAACTTTGCTGGATTCTCTCATCTTCCTCTGTTCGCTGGCCACTGATCCCCTGGGGCAGAAGGGGATCCCCTAGACCATGCTCCCAGATTTTGTTAGGGTGACCAGTATACCCTGCACCTGTGATGGAAACTTTTAACATCCACCCTCTTTGCAACTTTGAAACATGAAGTATGGTGATGAGATAGTAGCAAGACTTACTCATTGGTTAAAACTATTGGTATAATTTTCTTAGTATGCTTCTGTAGGCATTGTATCACTGGGTTAGTCCTTTAAATACCGTCTGAATGACTATGGCTTTTCACAAATGAGTGTCGAGCTAGGAAGACAGTTCAGGGAACTGAAATAAATGTCTTGCACATGGAAATACAGAATTAACCCCCTGTGACATGATTCCCCAACACTCCATGGGAGCTGTTCCCCGAACATCAAGCAGGGAACATCTCCTGAACACTGCTGGGTGTAGCCCCCAAAACCAAAGAAAAGTATATGAACTCAATCTGTTTGTAATTTTGCACTTTGCTTTTTGTGTTTTATACTTCCACACTTTTCTATGTGCTCTTGTTTTCTGCTTTCCATGGACCTCATTGAATTTTCCTAATTCTTTATTTTCCCCCTAGTGGTTTTAAAATTTTTTCTCATCCTATTTCTATTCTCTTGGTGGTTAACCTCAAATTTGTAGCATACAAACTTAACTGAACTTAATTTAGCAAAGTCTAAAATTAATCATTATCTGGCGCTCCCTCTCAAACAATGCAGAACTTTAGATCAGTTGAGCTACATGCTTGTCTTTGCCATGGCAGTTTCATCTAGTTGTTTGTCCAAAGTTGGCTTTAAATATACCTGATTAGCATATTTATTGTTTCCTGTGAAAAGAGTTTTAAATGAACAAGTGAATAAGCCAATTTGAGGGAAAGTCGGGAGCTGCATAAATGATACAGCAGTCTGAAAGAGATCTATAAAAATTGCTCAAAAGTATTCTTTTAAAAGTGACAACAGAGGGGCCGGAGCAATAGTACTGTAGGGAGGGCATTTGCCTTGCATGCAGGCGACATGTGTTCTATCCCCAGCATCCTATACTCGTCCCCTGAGCACCACCAGTAGTAATTCCTGAGTGCAGAGCCAGAAGTAACCCATGATCATTGCCAGGTATGACCCAGAAAGCCAAAAGTATAAAAATAAAATAAGTGACAATAGAGATAATTAGGCACTAACAGGGAGAATGGAAAATGATTAATTGATAAAGATAATAATATTATCGCATGGCAGAGCCTGGCAAGCTACCCATGTCGTTTTTGATATGCCAAAACCGGTAACAATTATAGACCTCATTCCCATATCCTGAACGAATGGTTTGAAGCTCTGCGTGTTCCTGGAGCAAGCAGATGCCCTTGGGCTACACTAGCACGCTACAGGGACGTATGAAGATGTTATTGGTGCCCATTCTAGCAAACTGATGAAAACGGGAAGACAAGTGTCAAGTGACAACAAGATGATTGAACAAGAAGATGGATACATGATAATGCAATGGAATGAACAAAAGACCAAATCCTGGAGAGAGAACAAGTAAACAGAAAAACAGATCTTAGGCGGTGATTAAGAACAACAGAGCAGAAAATATCTGACTGTAAAATCAGGACACCAAGAAGCAATCACCAATTTCAACATTATCATTACCATTAACTTAGCATTACCATTACCATTAACTTAGCATTACCATTACCATTAATTTAGCATTACCATTAACTTAGCATTACCATTTCCAACTATTATTGACAAACTAATTCCTTCTCTATCTTACCTAATCTCTGCCCATCCCCCACACTTGTGGTAGATTCCAACCTTTATAGGTCCTCCTGGACCCTGTTCTAAAAGGCAATTTCTTCAATATAACATAGATCAGACCACATCATATTCAATCGACAGTTTTGCCTGACCAATGTCGCTGTCATCCCAAAATTCCAAACAGGATTGGACCACCATCTCCCTTCGTGCAAAATTCTTCACAGAATGGGAAGAAAAGGCTGCAAAGTTTAAGAAGATAACTCCCAGAATGACCACCAACTGGGAACTCTTTGGCACCATTACGGCAACATGGGAAGATACCATCATTGATGAAGAATACAACCAACCGGTTCAGCACCTCCATGATTGTGCGAAGAATTCCAATAGAGAGAAAGGCATAAAAGGACTCCTGTCTTCAAAAACTTTTGAGTCATTTGCCAACATGACAAAGCACAAGCCTCAGGCAACCATATGCTAATGTCCAAGCTTGCAAAGCAGTGAAGAGAAATGATAAAGGAGAGAAGGCTTTATTTCCATTTGCTGCTGTATTTCCATTTGCTGCTCTTCTCAAAGAGAGAATATCAAGTGATCAAGTGATCAAGTATCACTGTCTTCCGTTCATCATCGATTTGCTCGAGTGGGCACCAGTAACATCTCTATATGTCCTGTCTCATGCAAGTAGAGCCCAAGGGCATCTGCTTGCTCCAGGAACATATAGAGCCTCAGATCCATTTCATCAGGTCATGGGAATGAGGTCTATAATTGTTACTGGTATCTGACATATCAAATACGACACGGGTAGCTTGCCAGGCTCTGCCGTCATGGGTAGCATACTCTTTTTTTCCCCAGGACCTCACTTATGTCTTTTGAGATGTTACTGCCACCCAGCCAAGATCTGCCTTGGAAGTGCCCCCTGCAGGGTAGAGTGGAAGAAGGGCATTATCTTTACCAATAGACAGTCTACAGCCAGGTATATATTTCTTAAGACTTCACAAGATTCTCATCTTTACTTCATAGTTGTTTTGTATATTAGCCTATAGACTTATTAGAGAGCCATGCATGCTTGATTGGAGGCAAACAGCATTTCTCTCTGGTCTAATTACTTAGAGATCCAACGTGGCCAAGGAAATATACTGGCAAAATCTGGTTAGTCCCACGATGATTGTGGCAGCATGAGAGAAAATATTTATACCAGCTAACATAAAATACATGGTAAGTTATACTGCCACATTCAAACTGTCCTCCTGCCCCATCTACAAAGTGGCCTGCAGGGAGGCAACTCCAGGCAAGATGCAGAGACTGTGGGCAAAGTGTACTGCAACAACAGGGAAGGAAATTTGTGAGTAAGTCTAGCAATGGAATAAAAGCGAAACTTAGTTAATAAGTGAAATTTATTAATCTATCAATTAATAAGATCTAAAAGTATAAAATTGAGGGCTGGAGAGAGAATATAATGGTCAAGGTGCTTGCCTGGCATGCAGTCTGTCAGCAGAAACCCTGATTGAATGCCTGGTAGCACATTTGGCCCCCCTGAGCATAACAGGGTGAGGTCCAAAATTCCAACGTAAAAAAATAAAAACATAGAGTTGATAGACTCACACCAAATTTAGAAGAATAGGTCTGTGTGGAAGGAAGTGGGGGATCATCCTGGGACAGAAAATAAAGAAAAACTTCAAAAAGAAGAAAAATATTTACTAGAGCAAAACTCATGGAGTCATGAAGATGTGTATTAAATAATTGTCCCTTTTGATGACACCGGGCCACGGAATTTTTAGAGGTCATGTAATTCTGGACATGTGAATTATTCTACAACACAAAGCAAGAAGGAAAATTTCCAACTAAACATATATTGCCTATAGAATTTGTTTAAACTCTCCATAACACTCACACATACACATAAATATGATGCCAGGTTCCAGTGTTCAACATAAAATACCAACTGAAGATTCAAAACTATTTATGAAGCTTCAAAACTATTTATAAGCTATAGTCACTAAGGAGAATTTGAACATGAGTGGATTGATTTGGACGTGCATTATTCAATAGGAAGAAAGGCTGGGAGAGGGTCTAACAAGACTCTAGCAGCTACTTGCAATAAAATTAGATGATATCATTAGTGGTCAACCTTGTGTTATGATCAGATTTGCTGCCTAAAATCATTGAATCTTGCGTCATGATGTAACCCTGCAGAAATTCCCTTTAGAGCCACAGTGAAAAGTGCCCATGATGGCAAAGACTATATAAATATGAAGGGAGTGCCAGTGAACACAATTCAATAAGAAAATCATGTAATGATGAAATAACATTTGGAAAGAGGAAGTAGGTTTATCCAATGGCATAAAACGATATGATTGTCTTACTGAATAGCCTAGAAAATCAACAAGGAAAAAAAGTGCCTTTTAGAATGAATAAGTTCAATGATGTGACAAATGAAATATTAAGAACTACAGAGTTTTCTGATGTTTCAGATGTATTTAGAATATATCTAAAATATATTCTCCTCCTAAAATACTCAGTGTTAACTAAAATATTCCAGGGATAATGGTAATAAATGGCAAATGCCTATGAATAAAAGGAAATGAAATAAAATGAGAGGAAATGAGCAATCTTTTCAGAAGAATCGCTCTTGGGTATTACAATGGAACTTCGGGGCCTCAAACTTGCAAAGCAAATTCTCTATTCTTTTGTGGGGATTTACTTGAAAGTGGAGAGACAGTGAGTCTCGATAAACATTTTCCATGCCTTAAAAGACTTTTAAGACCCTGAGGCTCTTCATATTCCTGAAGCAACCAGATGCCATTGGGCTACACTGGCACGTGATAAGGTCAAATGGAAATGTTACTGGCGCCCGCTCGAGCAAATGGATGTATAATGGGATGTCAAGTGATCAAGCGATCAAAAAGACTTTCAACCAGCCCCAGATGTAGTGCAATCCAAATGCAAGTTTTTCTTGTCTTGTTCTGTTTGTGTGTTTTCAACTTGCCAAAATTGTTCTTGCATTTGGTTAATAGAAACTAGGTTCTAAGACCCTTCACCCCTCCATCATCAATGGGAATTGTTCAATAACAGCCAGATGGGCATTCTCCATGTACCATCTGGTCTTGACCAAACACCCCCCCATCTAAGGCACAGCAGTTGAGAGAGGATCCATTTCAATGACGTGACTTCCTCAGTGGAGCACTGGATGCTATCACAGGTGGGTGAAGCCTTAAAGAAATATTTAACTGTGCATGGTCTAGAATTCCCAAATCGTGACTCTATCTAGTTCATTGAAAGCATAATTGGTATATGGGTGTGGCTTCTCTGCTCAGAATCTGAAAGCTTAAACTTCCTTGGCCTCAATGGGGCCAAGCCCTGGGAAACTGGCTCTGTGCTGGGTGAATGACGTTCTTCCTATTTTGACCTTGGGACCAAATCATGGTGTGCTTGCTACCCCCAACCCATGGCAGCTTCACCTGAACCTAGTTATGCCAAGAAGAGTTGATGAAGCCCAGAGGGCATGTGGCCTCCTTACCACGGGTGCCCAGAGTCTGTTGCAATGGATTCTGGGAGTCAACCAGGGCCTGCATAGTGAGTCGCTTCTTAGTTTTCAGACAATATCTGCAAATACCCAAGATTCCTGTTCCCATCTTTTCCCTTTGCTGGGGAAAAAAAGAAAAGCAAATGTTCTAATGTGTGTGTGTGTGTGTGTGTGTGTGTGTGTAAAAGTGTAGTAGAGAGAGAGAGAGAGAGAGAGAGAGAGAGAGAGAGCGTTGTTCTCTGGAGCAGGAAGCGAAAAAATTAGTCAAACTCAGTTTTTCACTTATAAAGGGATCCTGGAAGCAGGTGCTCAGTGCTGGTTTCTGCCTCTGAGTTTCCAAATCTGAGGCAGACCTGTGATTCGTTCACAATCCATCACGGCCATGGAACAAATTTCTGTATGAGATGCAACTTGTTGGTCCGGCCCTGAGTCAGTGCTTGAATTTTGTAGAGAAGGCAGGTACTGGGGAGAGTAGTTCTGCCACTCTGGTAGTTCTGCCACTTTGATGACCACTAATTGTTTGCTGTTCCTCATGGTACTCTCACCACCAACAGACGCTGACAGGCTTCCTAGCTAGTTAGGGTCTTCTTTGGAGACTGTCCAGCTTTTTCTCCAATGTCTCAGGATTCCCCCTGCAGAGCTACTAGTGGTGGCAGGTAAAGGTAATGGAAAAGCTCGTTTTCCATCTGTGAAAATCATTTTCCACTTTCCCTTGCTATTGAACTTCCTTGGTCCACCTCTTCCATAAATTTCATGATGAATCAATTCTCCCAAAGCGTGGACTTGTCCAAAACAACAGACAGAATTGACTTTGAGTATCTGTTTTGCTTTCTTCCCTGCCCTGTTTCATTCCTCCTGAGCTGACAAGAACAGTAGAGAAAGGACAGTGGAAAATAGACAAAGAAAAAGGTTTGCTAATATTGTGAAATATTATTCCAGGCAAATTAAGGCATGGGTGTTCTCAAACTGGTGACATCATTGAGTGACAGCCAAGACTAATAGTCAAACTCATTCCATCCTGGGAGACCGCATCCACTATTAACCAGCGACTTCATCATCTTTGGGGGAAGAACTTGATGAAATCTGACCTAATTAAAACCTATCAATAGCTGTTTCTTTTTGAGAATAGACTCAGCTGGACCCCCTTCAGTTTTGAATATGGCGTCTCTGGCATGTTCTGAAGTTTTTTGAGACTTTGCTTGATGGGATCCATATGCCACTTGGAGATCACCAGTGTCAAATAGCACCAGTAAAAGAGGAACCAATGGGAAACTCCATTTGCCCCACACGTCAGGTTTCCAGATAAAGGATAAGAGAATTGGAGATGTACTGCTTGCCTCTCTCTGTTCTGGGGTCACCTGCTCAAAAGTGAGGATTTGAAGAGGGGATGGCAGCCTTCAGGGGAATTCTTCCTATTTTCCATTCTTTTCACAAAAAGTAATCACTCCTGAGCAGCTTTATTACCAAAACCACAAAGGGCCCTTTCAAGATATTAAGTGTAACAGACTGTAAGGCCTTTCTGGATTGCTTGGCCATGATGACTTGACATCAAGTGGAACTGAAATTAAGCACCAAATTCTGGAAAGGCTTTGGCACATCACTTAGTGAACTCAGTCCTTGGGGTGCCAGTGGACACACAGGGGATGACTGTGACCACAGGGGGACCAGCAGTGAGCCAACTGCAGGCTACCAATAAGTACCACCCAGAATGATTCCAGAGCACAGATTCAAGAGTAAACTCTGAGCACATCCCCTTGACCAAGGGGGAAAAGGCTGAATAAACCCAAACAACTGTTATAAATGAGGTCCTGGACCAAGTCAATATCTGGGCAATTGGAGCAGGAAACTGAGTGACAGCAGTGCCTGGTAGCTCTCCTGAGACACTGCCCCACTCCTAAAGACTGGGGTTCTATTAGGGCCTAACCCAGCATTTTTTTTTTTGGTTTGGGTTTTGTTTGCTTTATTTTTTTTTAATTAAACATTTTATTATACCATCGTGAGATATACAATTACAACGTTGTTCATGTTTGGAGGTTTCGGTCACATAGTGTTCCAGTACCCGCCCACCACCAGTGCCCATTTCCCACCACCAATGTCCCAAATTCCCTCCCCCTCCCATAGCCTGCCTAAATGGCAGATTCTTTATCTCTTTTCTCTTTCCCTCTCTCTCCCTTCCTTCTCCTACACATTGTGGGTTGCACTACATACACTTGGAAGCCATCATGTGCATTTTTTTTGCCTGTATTTAATGCTCAGTTCTAGGCTGGTATCAGCCCTTTCGACATTTATTCACACATGTTCCCTTCTCTGTCTTACCTAACCTCTGACTCCCTCACGTTTGCAGTAATTTCCACTTTTGGTAAGACCACCTGATATATTTATGTCATGCAAATAAATGCAGTCGTTCTATGTCTCTCTCTTTCCTTCTGACCAATTTCACTCAACATGATCCTTTCCATGTCCATCCATTTATAGGCAAATTTCATAACTTCATTTTTCCTAACAGCTGCATAGTATTCCGTTGTGTAGATGTACCACAGTTTCTTTATCGAGTCATCAGTTCTCGGGCATACTGGTTGTTTCCAGGTTCTGGCTATTGTGAATAGTGCTGCTATGAAAATAAAAGTCCGAATTGTGTTTCCGCTGTGTGTTTTTGGCTTCCCAGGAGTGGTATGGCTGGGTCAAAAGGGAGCTCAATTTCTAGTCTTTGGAGGGAATGTCCATATTGTTTTCCAGAAAGGTTGTACAAGTCAACATTCCCACCAACAATGTATGAGAGTCCCCTTTTCCCCACATCCACGCCAGCACTTGTTGCTTTTACTCTTTTGAATATGGGCCAGTCTCTGTGGTGTGAGGTGATATATCATTGTTGTTTTGATTTGCATCTCTCTGATGATTAGTGATGATGAGCATTTTTTCATATGCCTTTTGGCTATTTGAATTTCTTCCTTGTCAAAGTTTCTGTTCATCTCTTCTCCCTATTTTTTTATGGGGTTGGCTGTTTTCTTCTTATAAAAAGCTGAACCAGTGCCTGATATATCCTGGATATTAACCCCTTATCAGATGGGTTTTGGGTGAATATTCTTTCCCATTCTGTGGACTGCCTTTGTATCTTAGTCACTGTTTCTTTTGAGGTGCAGAAGCTCTTTAGTTTCATGTAGTCCCATATGTTAATATTTCTTTTAGTTGCTTTGTTAATGGTGTTTCACCTTTGAAGATGTCTTTAGCTTCAATGTCGTGGAGGGTTTTTCTTATATTTTCTTCAATGTACTTTATGGATTCAGGTCTGATATTGAGATCCTTAATCCATTTTGATCTGATTTTTTGTGCAAGGTGTTAGACACAGGTCCAAATTCATTTTTTTTTTTATATGTAGCTGTCCAGTTTTCCCAGCACCACTTGTTGAAGAGGCTTTCCTTACTCCAGTTTGGACTCTTTGCACCTTTATCAAAGATTAACTTATCATGTCTTTGAGGGTGTAACCCAGCATGTTTTAACCCTTTCTTTTACATTTGTGGACCAGTTCCGTCGCTGTGGACCAGCTCCCATCTGTGGACCGGCAGTTACAAGTCAGGCAGGCACCATGTTCTTCAACCTTTTTTCTGCCTGTGGACCAGCCTCAGTCCCATAGGGCAGTAGAGCAGTGACCGAGGAATGCTGACAGGACAAAGGAGGGTCCCGATCCTCTGGTCTTTATGAGCCACCCAAGGATGGGGTGACCATGAAGGGCACCAGCCAGCCACAAAGGCATATTCCTAAGTCTGTGGAATACCCCTCCTCCTGCCCCCTTTCCTCCATACCACAGGGGTTCTCTGGCGGTGAACCAGAACAACCCAAGGAAGGAAGCACATTATTCAAGAAGGACCCTTTGGTGTCTTAGACATCATGGTCCAGGAGTTACAAACTTCATAGCCTTTTTGTTCAGACACGCCTTATGGGTTTGACATGCTTCCACACCCCTCCCCAACCCCTTATGTGACACAGGCATGGACTCATGGTGGACTGTAGCACCTCATCACCTGCTGGGAATTACAGTCCTACAGGCCACTGTGTCCCTTCCTGCCTCACCCTTAATGTCCCTCCCTGTCACAAAGCTTTGCAGCAGTGGCCACTGGGAGAATTTGGCCTTAGTTCTACCACTCAGGCTCAAGGGCCCTGGTTAACCTCACCTCTATACCTGGTACTGATGCTTCTGGGTGGGGCACCCCAAGCCTTGCCTTCTGCCAGGAGCAACCAGAGCATGGCCATGAGGCTATAATTCCCAAGTGCTCGCCTAGAAACAGATGAGATGCTCTGTAATGAAGAGAAGGGCCAGCATGATGAAAGGGGCAGAGAGGGGCAGTCTGAGAAAGCCCCCTACCCCAGGCTGCCTTCCATGTCATTTCCATGACAAGAGTGACATGGGGGTACATGAGGTCTCTTTGTCCCTGCCTCTCCCTGAAACACGCCTTTTCTCACCCCAGTGAGGGCTCAGACCAAGGATGACTGCTTTGCTTTGTCTTCTGTCTTTCCTTTGCTGGCCCCAGAAAATGCAGGTCACTGCAGTTGGCTTTCAGTGGGCAGCATGCTCGTGGGCAGTGCCAGACAGATGGTATGTTCTAGAAGCTGTCAGGACTGGGGTCTGGGATCATATTCCTTTCCTGTACCAAGAGATGTTCCAAATGCCTGTGAGAGGTGAGATTAGGCCAGGCTGGCACCGGCTCTGTGGGACCAAAATGGACTTCAAAGGGTGTGAGGGAGTGACTGACAGTGCTCAGGCCACACATGGTAGGTGGAAGGATGCAGGAGGGGAGGACGAGGCACTGGCTGTGCTTTCTGCCCCTCCCCATTCCGTTTCTCATCCATCTGTAGACTCTTTAAGCTGCCTTCATAGTTGGACGTGGACGTTGAAGTATTGCTGACCGATGCCAGAGTCGCAGGGAATACCCCGCTGTGCTTTTGATCTCCCCATATGACTAGATTTCCTGAGTCGTCATGTTCTGGTGCGTGCACATGTGCGCACACGGGGATCTTCTGGCGCATCTCCCCAGAACCCGGAGGCCTGGGACAAAGGGCCCATTGGTGCCTTCAGAATGTAATATCGATCACTTTGGCTTGCCTTGGCGCTGTGCCAGGCTTTCTGCCTTTCATTGCTCCCACAGGCTGCCAACTTCACCGGAGTCCTTCCCAAGGGGCGGGCCAGAGTTGGCTTCCAAAGGGGACACAGAGCCCATGTCTCTTAACCCTTAAAGTCTGTGCATTCTCTCTGGCTGACTTTAGCTTCTGGATAGTCAGAGACAGGAACACAAGCAGCTCCCGCCCCCCCACACACAAACACTTTTGTACCATCTGCTGCCCAGGGCCAGCCTTCATCAAGCTGTTAATTTGGTCTTCAAACTCAGTGACCTTCATTCCAAGGTCAGACTTCTCCTTGCGGAGGGATGAATCGCCTGGGAGGATGTGGAGTGTCACTCTCATGGCCTGTTTGATGAAATGTGGAACGACATGTCATCCAGGAGGGCTCTTCTTGCCAACATGCTGCCTGAGCCTGCTATGAATCACCAGGATAGTGGCTTCATCCTCTCAGGTAGGATGAAAAATGGAAGTTAGTATCAGTGGGCTTCCTTCAAATCACAAACTCGGCTGCCACAACAGATCCATGGCCAGCTTCCAGCATACCAAGAGGAAAATATACCAGGATCTTAGTTTCTCCTCCTGCGTCCCCCGCATCTCCCCCAAGTCTCGAGTCTCAAGTTTTACCTGGACACACACACTTGTCTCCTTTCTGGGCTCCTCCTTCAGCCTGCTGCTTACCCCCACCCCACGTGGCCTATCCCCCTCTCCTCTCTTAAGAAGGCATGTTGGATTGGGCACAAAACATTGAGTCTGAATTCCCATCATATGTCACACTTATGTCTTTGGAAGACCTTTAGGAATCAGGGGAGTCTGCAAGGCCAAGGCAGACTTTCCAGTGTCCTGCCCCTGCCACTGGGGTTGTGCGTCTTGTGAGGAAGAGATCCAGCTCCTTCCCTTGGCCTCTTTTTCAGTGAGAGGGGCCCCAAGGGGGTGTCTCTAATGTGAGCTGAGAGGGTCCCCAAGGGGGTCTCTGTTTCTGAGCTGGGGGGGGGGTGGCGCAGAGGTAGTCTCTGATCTGGGCCCCGATGGAATCGGAGCTCTGTGCATTGTGGTTGTAACGATGAGAGTAATCACTTGGGTGCCTGGTGGACACAAGCAGGCCGCCTCATTCAACCCTGGCCTGTGTGGTCTTAGCGAAGGAAGTTCAGCCTCTTTGGTCCTTCTGTGGCTTGTGTGTAGTGGAAAGTAAATGCTTCACAACTGAGGCAAGGAGGGGGTAAAGAGAGATGATGGCTGCAAAGTCTCCACCGTAGAATTTCCCCTCCTCCCCCCTCAGTGCCACAGGCATCTTAGAGTCAATGGACCCTACTTTGTGACATCTAGGATGACATCTAGGGCCATCCAAAAACTCAGCTGATATCACTGAAGCATTCTTTTCCATGACTATGAGTTTACTGGTGTCGAAGGATGGTGTGGTGAGTGTACCCCTGGGAACTTTAGTCATGGTAGGTCCTTGGGGAGGGCATGTGGCAGCCACCATATTGGCATTCTCTGGGTCCACCTGAGAACCTCAGTTTCCCAGCCACAGAGAATCCATTGGTTCCATCACTTTCCCTGGAAGCAGAGACTAAACTTGTCTTTGACAGTGGACCTGCCATTCACATGTGGAAAAGTGCCATAAGCCACCCATCATTCCTCTCCAGGTAAGTGGGTCTGAACATGTTCCAAGGTCAATAACCATCTGTGTTGAAGTTCATGTTTCAAATGCTCTAAAAGAGGAACCAAATAAAGAAACTCAGGACCAGAGATCCAATGAGACGGTCCATGAGAAGTCCAGGTCTGCAGACTCACGATCCCCAAGTAATAACACCAACCTGCAAAGTCTAGACATGTAGCACCCAGGAAATCCCCTTCTCCCCAAACTCTGGCCTCCAAGATTGTTCCACAGTGCACCTGGGACTGTCTTATTAATCCCACACATCTTGATGTCATCTCTGAACACTCAAAGCAGGTTGTAATTAGAAATAGGGCTTAGCTTAATATAGGCAGACTTCGGTGGAGCGCAAACCAGCAGAACCCAATCAAGGATAGAGTCAATTTGCAATTCAAAACCTGGCTGTGTGGCCTTCCTCCCTGCCACGGGACTCTTACTGGAGTTCCTGTGCCAGACCCCAGCATTTCCTAGTATGGCGAGATTCAGGCTGGTGGGGCAGCAGACAATGGTTCCATTATATCCCCGCCCCCCAAGAGCACCATGGCAGACGGGGGGAAGTGAAGGAAAGCCCGAGGCTCTGAGTTCACCCGCAGGCTCACCCTTAGCCAACACAGCTTTGCAGTTAGGTGGCTGTCAGCTGATGAAATCTTCAAATCCCCATGGCTGGGATCAAACTCCTCGACTTCCTCAGGAACTCATTCTCCAGTTAATCCCGGATTGCCAGAGAAACAAAAAAACTTGGAAGGGAGAAAGGAGAGAGAGATAAAGAGAGAGACAGAGACAGAGAGACAGAGAGAGACAGAGACAGAGAGAGAGAATCAAGCCCAGGTGAGAATAATGGAAATTGTAGAAGGAGGCAATTTAGTAGATGAAGCAATAAAAATGAAACCAAGGATTTCCTTCATGTTCAGATAAAACTCTAAGCTGCAAATGAAAGGGACTGATGAGAGACACACGCCTGTAGGTTTCTGATCAAGAGAAAAATAAAGATTAAATCTTCTCGGCCTGGGGCCATCGGCCATAGCATGCAGAGCCTCACAAGCGGCTGGGGAGGCTGGAACTCGGGCTCGCCCGGGCCCAGCTGACTATGGGGCCCCGAGGAGGGCAGATGGGTTTTGGGAGTGGGCCATTGCCTCTGGGGGGTCCCGGAAGCAGCCGGATGAGACTCGCCCATCACACTAGCCACCATTTTCGCTGTCCGGACGCTGGGAAACTGCCTCACGACCAGATTAACAGAGCAAAACCAGTTCGAGCCCAAGCGGCCGCACGGTCCACTAAAATAGTGAAACAGTAATGTCTTTTAATGCACTGCATTCCACGAAGAGCAGGAAAGTTTGGTGGGAAGGAGATATAAAGAGGAAAGAAATGACATACAGAACCGCCAAGTGGTTGAGGTGCGGGAGGGGGGAGGTGGGGACATTGGTGATGGGAGATGGGTTTGGGTGGAGGGATGCGTGTTGGAACACTGTAGAACCAAAACTCTACATGAGCATCTTTCAATTGTATGTCTGAAATGGTGTAATAATATCGGGGGATAATAAAATTAAAAAACAAAAAAAAAAAGATTAAATCTTCTCACAATATTGCTAAGGAGAAAAAAAGTGGTAATGTGAAAATAGATGAAAACAGGGATCTTCAAAAGCAGAGTGGCCTCAATAAAACGAAGGAGCTGTGGGAGAAGATTCCATTTAACTCTCGACAATGCTTTTAGAGAAGTGAAAACAGAACTAACTAAACAACTGAAAATGATGCAGGAAAATTGCATTGGATCCATTACCATGGAAGAAATGTCCAAGTCATTAGTTTTATCATGAGAAATGGGGTCAGGATCAAATGAATTCAGAAACAAGTTTTAGCCAGACATTAAAAGATGATTCCAGTGTTGGTTTTATTAATTCAGGACATATTAAAAGGAAAATTATCCAACTGAGCTCTCAGAGTCAGTGTGACTTTCATATAGAAATCTAACAATGATAGAGGGAAAGTCGGAATCGGACTCACTTCTGGGCAATGACACAGAAACTCAAAATATAAGCAAATTGTATCTTGGGAAATGTGAGAATAATAAGCGATTATTTTCACAGGTATAGTTCACTGCCAGGACCGTTTCATTAATTATCAAGATAATTTATCATTAGAAGATTAAGGTACAAATCTACATAATTATATCATTAGGTGCTAAAAACATTAAATAAATGTAGCAGTAATTTCTGGTTAAGAACACAAAACTTGGGCCGGAGCGATAGTCCAGCGGGTAGGGCGTTTGCCTTGCACGGCCGCCCATGCCGGCCTGGGTTCAATCCCGGCATCCCATATGGTCCCCGAGCACTGCCAGGAGTAATTCCTGAGTGCAGAGCCAGGAGAAACCCCTGAGCATCGCGGGGTGTGACCCAAAAAACAAAAAACAAACAAAAAAAAGAACACAAAACTTTATGCAAACCAATAACCAAAGTTATCCCAAGAGGCAAAACACTTATTTCATATCTAATTTCAAAGAAATTTTAATTAAAAATATCAAGGACAAGGTGGAGAGGTTGGGGAGATAGCAAGTAAGGCATAAATAAGCAAGGAGTGATCTCTGAGCACAGAGCCAGGAAGAAGTTTATATACTGCTGGGAACTGCTCTCTGCCCCTCCTTCCCGTAAAGAGGTTATATTGTGTGTAAACACATTAAGATGTGTTTTAAGTGATCTTGTTTATTTTTTCCTCTTTTTCCTAATTCCCTTTCTTATGATCTTTACAAGTACGCCTATGGTCTAAATTAAGTCTTCATCATTGACCTCCCAGAACTTATCATAATTATAACTTGTCACTCCTTTAACCTATTTTTTATTTTGGGGCCACACCCTGCAGTGCTCAGGGCTTACTCCTTCCTCTTTGCTCAGGGATCACTCTTGGCAGGGCTGGAGATAAAACCGGGTTAGCTGCATGCAAGGCAAGTACCTTACTGGCTGTACCATCTCTGGCCCCAGAACCCCCAGAGTCACTTCCTGTCACAGCATGCGTGTTCTCATTTATTACACAAAAGTAGTGTATGATAAATGCTTTGCAGCAATGCTAGAAACTTGGAACTACTGAGCAAAAATTTCCCAAACCTTGGGGCCTAGTTTAGTTCAGCAGCTAAACAGATGCCGACCTGGGTTCAAGGCCTCAACAGCACATCAAGCATCACTGGTCCCCTAAGCATTACGCAGCCCCTGAGCACTGGGTCCCCAGCACCACAGAGCCTGAGCAGAGCTGCAACCTCGGACCTTGTATCAAACCCAATTGTCCTAAGCACGGCCCGGGAGACGCCTGCACCCCAGAACCAATGCTTCGGTCTGAGGAAAGTTTCTCCACATTCTTTGTCCTATTTTTAACTCTCTGCATACTCATTTCCCCTCAAGCAAGCAGCCGCTGCATAAATGCACTGGTCGAATTTATCCATCTTATATCACCACTTTTAGTAGTTGTAATAATATTTCACAATATATGTGTCAGCATTCAATTACTCATTTCCCCCAGTTTGGGATAGTTTTACTGTTTTCAAAATTTTACAGTGGTATCTCCCTGCATGGAACTTTTCCCTCTTATGACAATATTTTCCTAGGCCAGATTCCAGGCAGTGTATTTGTGGGGTCATTTTATGTCTTTGCCGCCTTGTCTCTCTAACTGCACCCCTTCACCTACTTTTGAGATCCAGTAGGTGAAACTGACTACTGCCTAGAACACTTCTCCATCTCCCCACTTCTGCCTGGACCCCAACTTATCCAGATGTGCACATCTGGAACTCACTTTCCTACCTTAGACCCTCTAGATAAAGACACATAACAAGCTTTTCTTCATTACATATAAAGCTTTTATCAGCTACTAGTTGACAAAATTATTATTAAATGATAACATTGTTAACAACGGATAAGCTTTTAATCATTGAACTGCTAGGCTTCCTTTTGTAAGATCTGCTATAGGCAACTAGTGAAACTATATAGAATTAAAAGGAATTTAGAAGAGAAGGGAAGTCACGTACACAGCTCAGGAGTGCTCTCCTTCTGCAGGTATAACAAGTCCTGCACTTGTGCTTTTCTGCAACCTATTATGATCCAGCACAGCCTATGACTCTACATCATTTAAAAATGCTTATTGAGGGACTGGAGAGGTAGGACAGGGTGTAGACCCTTGCTTTGCACTTGGCCACCCAGGTTCGATCCCCGACACTGCAATATGGTCTTCTGAGCACCACCTAAGTGGACCCCAAGCAGAGCTATTAGGTGACCCCCACCCTTTAGTCCTGGATCTTTACTTTTGGGGATTCATCTCCGCTGTACAAGACATTTGTATATATTTAGACCAGAACTTTATGCCAAAGAGATCTGTTTCTGTGTAAATACTAAAGGAGGGTGTGCCAGGTACAGGTGAGTCACTTGACTCCAAATAATTGTTTCTGGAATCTCTTCATATTTTTCTACTTGTATCGCTTGTATCACTTGTCTTCCCGTTGTTCATCCATTTGCTTGAGTGGGCACCAGTAACATCTCCATATGTCCTGTCACAAGCAAGTGTAGCCCAAGGGCATCTGCTCACTCCAGGGACACAAAGAGCCTCAAACCATTCCTTCAGGTCATGGGAATAAGTTCATAATTGTCACTGGTTTGGGGCATGTCAAACACAACACGGGTAGCTTGCCAGGCTCTGCTGTGTAGGTGGTACACTGTCGATAGTAGGCTCTCATCTCAAGCTTTACTGATGAACCTCAAAAGGGAAAGATCTGCTTTTCTCTTATGTGGAGCTTTGAATAGCTGTGGAGCCTGGATTTTGAGAATGACTGACCTCATGGTGTGGGGGTTCCCCTGGCTTCTTGCTAGGCTCACTGGGTTGTCAGACCACAGCTAGAACCTGCCTAGAACTGTATATACGTAAAAAAATGTGAAAGATCCTGGGAAGGACCTGGTCCTAACTTCCAGTATTATCTAAGACTGTCATGTGGCTGTGGGTCTGGAGTGTCTCTCTTCCAGGGTTGCTGGCTGGGGTGCTTGGGAGCTTGCAGCCATGCCTTCCGACATGGAGGTGGAGGAATGGTAGGAGGAGCCCAAATCCCCACTCCAAGTCTGGCCAGTGTGGCCCTCCCTGCACAAGTGAATGAATCCTTAGAGCTATGTTAGACTCTATTTTCTACTCATATTTTCTACTATTGGCCACAATACAATCCAGATTGAATATATTTCCTTTTACCCCAAGGCCCCTGTGTGGAACTAGACAGTACCCTGGTTCAATATGGGACACCTTTAGGAAATGAGCTCTACAAAGATCAAAGGGAAGGTCATACTGGCTTGTCCTAAGGTAAGCCTGTAAGACCTCCTACTTAAGAAATTGCCCTGGAGCAGAGAGGCTGATCAAAGGACCTGTGGGGATGAAGAGATCAACCTAGCATGGGGACATGGTTTAAAGTATATGACATGAATATCTCTTGTGTAGTTCTTATACCAGCCTCCTCTCCACAGTGTTTGCATAAGAAGTTGGTCTCTTTGACCTAAAGATATGCAAATGGGTCATACAGTGGAGCGGAATCCCCAACAGTAAAGATCCAGGGCTAAAGGGTGGGGTTTCACCTAACACAGAGCCATGAGTAAGCCCCTGAGCACTGTTTGGTGTGGCCTCGAACCAACAACAGAAACCTTCTAAATACCTCCTGCTTCTCATATTTTCACCCACTCATATTTCACCTCATATTTTCTGTGAACAAATGAAATTAGGCCCAGACTTAAGCTACTGGGACTTGACCCTGTTTCTTCTGGGCACAGAAGTCCAGCTCATGCTTTTTTGGGGAAAGCTGAACTTTGCTTAGAAAATGCCTGAGGAGAATAAATGGGGAAAGGAGCCATTGCTCAGTTGGGATGGAGCTGACTTCACCATCATTTTGTTTCTTTGAATCAAAAGAAGAGTAATATAGAAAAAAAAATTAAGGTTTTAAAAAGGAGGAAGAAAAAAAATGCAAGGAGAGCACAGAGAGTGATTCTGAGATAAGTCTTGCCCTTGGCTCTTTGCTCATTCTCTCTGAACAGAGTTTCAGTTTGGATTCAATGGGCAAAAAGGTGCACTTGCGCTCTTGCCTTAGACCCAGGGGCCTTGCAAGCATGAGGGCAGCAGAGGTCATTGACTAGGACGGTCTTCACAGAACTGTCTGATTGTTTTGTTGGGTTGGGCTGGGGGGAATATGTGATTCAGAGGTTAGCAACACCCAGAGGTCCCCCACCCAGCAAGGACTCTGGTTCTGACGCAGTTGTAATCACGGAAATGGGGACCCCTTCACCCCAACCTGTGTCCTTTGGACTCAGCCTCTGCCATGGTCGGCCAGACAGCAGCAGGTTGACCAGCACCAACTGTCTTGGTGCATGTTTTGGTCCCCAACACATAGGTTGCGCTTCACAATAGAGACCTGAACACCCCCTCCCCCACACATCCTGCCCCACCAGCAGGCTCAGCCCCACCAGCAGGCTCAGCCCCACCAGCAGGCTGCCCTTTAGTCCCTTCACTAATAGACCTGAACACTGCCCCCCCACTCTCCCCCACCAGCTGCCCATTAGTTCCTTCCATTCTGTCTACTCGAGTGCACAAGTCAGCACCTGGCCCTGCTGGGTCCTTGCAGCCTTTTCCAGTGGGAAGGGAACTTCTAACATTTTCAGCTTCCACGAGCTGAACTGGACTTGGTCTGTTTGGTTGGGTACCAGGAGAGGCCCAGCCCAGGGTCATTTTTAATCACCTGAAATGTTGTTCTGTCCAGGGCAAAGTCCTCGGCTTCTCTTGCCTAGGCTGTCCTGTCTCATCCCGAGCATGGAGAACCCTCCCTGCCCAGAAAGCTGGCAACATCCCAGTTTTCTTTTCTTTTCTTTTCTTTCTTTGCTTTTTTTTGGTCACACCTGGCAATGCTCAGGAGTTACTCCTGGCTCTGCACTCAGGAATTACTCCTGGCAGTGCTCAGGGGACCATATGGGATGCTGGGGATCAAACCCGAGTCAGCCACATGCAAGGCCTAACCCGCTGTGCTATCGCTCCAGCTACACCCAGCTTTATGGGTCCTTCAGGGTCTGGCGGCCCAGGAAGACTGGTACCCAGCCCAATCCTAATGGTAAGTTACTTCTTCCGAGCCACGAAACCATACCATGGATTTGCACATTTGTTCCTAGACGTGACAAATGTATAGAGTCCCTAGCCTCCTCCTGTTGTTTCCAGAAGCTGATTAAATGTGTTCCTGGATTCATTTTTAGGGCTTTCTTATTTTCAGAGATGTCTTAATGCTAACGTGGGTGAGTTCTACCTTGCTTTCACCTAACAAGCTATTTTGGTACCTGAACATTATTTTTTTATTTTAATTTGGGGGTGGGGTGGGGTGTGGTTTGGCCATGCCAAGGGATGCTCACAGTTGATGTCTGGCTCTATGCTCAGGGATCGCTCCCTGTGGTGCTTAGGGGGCCATAGGTGGTACTGGGTTCAAACCTGGGTCGGCTACATGCAAGGCAAGTGCCTTACCTCGACTATTTCTCCAGGACCCCTTCATATTATTTTAGGGAGAGACAAGAGCCCAACATTAAAGGGTTTCCATTTTTGCCCTCCTGGCCAATGTTTCTCTTGAATACCTAGTTGATTTCCTTTAGACCCCTTGCAGGTCTGCCTTGATTCTTGTGCGTTCCCTCCCCTCTGCCAAGCAGCTCCCTGGGATGGAGAAAAGTTCTGATGAAACCCTCTGTGTCTTTCTTCAGTTTGCTTATTTGTCTTTTCCCGGCCCGAGATTCGGCTAACGACAGGGCTTTCCACTGAAGAGGCAGAGTTTGGATAAGCCAGCAGTTTAAGCTGGTTTTATGACCAGCCTGTGTAATAAAATGCATTCAGGGGTCATCCAGGAAACTTTAATCAACATCAGAGGTCACTGGATAGCACTTCTACACAGGACGGACAGAAATGAGGAACAGAGATTCAAAGGGGAGGAAGCAGAGCTGGGGGAGGAAGGCTAGCAACGAAAGGGTTTCAAGTTCAGAAATAACTTTTCAAAAAAAAAAAAAAATCCACGTGTTTTGCAATCAGAAATGGTCAAAAGAGCTCTAATTGCCCAGCAGAAACCCAAGATCTGCTGCAAATTTAGATGAGAATTTTACCCGGAGACTTAAATTTTTTTCTAGTGCAGTTTTGCTTGAAAGTTTGGCCTTATGATTGGTCTCGGAATGGATATCAGATATCTCACCCCGAAGGGAGAAACATTCCCACCAAATCCTTCTCTCCTTCAATGCACCCCCGAAAGAAGAAAAAAATTCTGCATTCAATAATCAGAGGCTGGGCAGACAAATTGGCACCATTTCCCAACCCCTTTTCCAACCTCCCTTTTATTTTCGACTAGAAATAGAACTGCAGGCGTGAGTCACAACTCACAAATATTTGGTAGTATTATGTTGCATGGAATTGCGGGGCGAGACCCAGAAGAAGGTAATTCTTAAAAGCTTTGCCTTCACTCATGCAAACAAACTTTATGCTTCTCAATAAATCTCCTGTTTTGCAAATGGCCATTAAAATAACGGATCATTTGATTAAAATTCTGTTTTCTTTTCACAACGGTCATTTGGAGTTTTGGGAACCTCCAAATGTGGTCTTGGCTATGATGTCATTAGCATTTTATTAATGCATTCAAAAGGTTAAAAGCTCTTACTTTTTTATAGGGCTTTTAAAAGCCAACATTTGATTGTCTTTTGCATAAACTGGCTCTGAACCCATTAAAATGTGACAGCTACTTCAGAACTGACCCTGTTTAAAGGTAAAAAAAATTGATCAAGGATTTGCCACATTTTTAATTGCTTTGAATGAAATGGAAACTGAACTGGGGCCAGTATTTGGGAATGGAAAGAATTAAATTCACTCCAACACCTTTCCATATAATAATGCTATTTTTTAAATTAGGGTTTCTTCCCCTTTGAGAGTTGAATGATTCTTTATGGCACCAAAATAGTTTGTAGCTTGAAAGGTTTCTTTTTCGCCCCAGCCCGTCGTGATGCAGTCAGTCTGTCATTAAAAATAAGATGGGATATTTTTAATGCGTGTTTCAGACGTCTGAATCTTAATTTTTATTTTTTTACAAAAGGCTGCAAATTTATCTTTGCTGTTTATTTGGGTGGAAAGACGTGTGGTGGCAGAGATTTGGATGATGTCAAATGTATAAGAGCTTTTTTTAAAAAAAGGGAATAAAATAAATTAGGCACCTTTGAAAACAACATAAATATCTTCAATAAAACCTCGGGTCTTTGGTTGGGTTTCTGTGACCCTTTATTGTTGCTTTCTTTCCGTTTTGTCTTATTGTCTTCACATAACATCCCAACCCAGATATGTTTAGGTGGGGAGACCCTAAAGAGAAAGTTCTGACCACTTCTAAAGCGAATTGTGTTTGCTCGCTCTGAATTTCTCCTGTTCTTCTGTGGCATCAGAGTTAATGTGCTCGGAGTTTCCTGTTTGCCTTGGTTTTATTCGTTTGTTTTGCTGTGTGTGATTCTGATCTGATCCTCTCATTGTATCAGAAACCATTAGATCTTTATTTTTAAGTCCCTCACCCCGCCCTCAAATCTCAAGTTTTGTCTTCCTTCCTCCCTTCTTCCCTTCTCCCTTCCTTCCTTCGTTCCTTCCTTTCTCCCTCCCTCCCTCTCCCTCCCTCCCTCTCCCTCCCTCCCTCTCTCTCCCTCCCACTCTCTCTTTCTTTCTTTCTTTCTCTTTCTTTCTCTTCTTTCTTTCTTTCTTTCTTTCTTTCTTTCTTTCTTTCTTTCTTTCTTTCTTTCTTTCTTTCTTTCTTTCTTTCTTTCTTTCTTTCTTTCTTTCTTTCTTTCTTTCTTTCTTTCTTTTCTCTCTCTTTTCTTTCTTTCTTTCTTTCTTTCTTTCTTTCTTTCTTTCTTTCTTTCTTTCTTTCTTTCTTTCTTTCTTTCTTTCTTTCTTTCTTTCTTTCTTTCTTTCTTTCTTTCTTTCTTTCCTTCCTTCCTTCCTTCCTTCCTTTCTTTCTTTCATTCTTGCTTGCTTGCTCGCTTGCTCGCTTGCTTGCTTTTTTTTTTTCCTTTCCTTCCTTCCTTCCTTCCTTCCTTCCTTCCTTCCTTCCTTCCTTCCTTCCTTCCTTCCTTCCTTCCTTCCTTCCTTCCTTCCTTCCTTCCTTCCTTCCTTCCTTCCTTCCTTCCTTCCTTCCTTCCTTCCTTCCTTCCTTCCTTCCTTCCTTCCTTCCTTCCTTCCTTCCTTCCTTCCTTCCTTCCTTCCTTCCTTTCTTTTTTCTCAGGACTCCTTCCGCAGATAAGCTGGCATCACACACACTTCATCACATAGTCTTGGCTGGGGAAAGTCATTTGACAATTACCTCCAGAAAAAAAAATAAGCCTGTGTGACTGTCAATAGCAATAAAAGCCACCCGATCACTTCTTAAAGCTTTTACTGTTTGCCTGTAATTAGCAGGCTGATGTGATTAAAGCTACGTCGGACTTTTGATAAACCCCAGACCCCTCTTGATACAGTTTCCAGCAGTTCAGAGCTGCTTTCATTAGAAGCGATATTTATCTGATTTGTAACCAATCAATTGGAAATAAAACTTTGCCGTGGCTGGCCGTGAATGCGGCCAGCAACAGCCGGCTTCCCTGGGCCCCGCGCAGCCTCTGCCCTGGGTGAGATGGGTTCCATATGCCGGGCCAGGACTGAGGGTCAGGGCTGAGAGGTGGGCGCGCAGCTCGTGTCTCCTTGCTGCGCACGAAAGCACCCACCAAAACTGCTGGAACCAATTTTCTTGAAAATGCCCTTTGGTGTGGCAGCAGCATAGCCTGCAGAAAAAGAGTTTGTTCAGGGCATTTTGTGATAGTCTCTCTCTTCCTATTTGGAGACTTAGATTGTATTATTTTTCTCAGGCCTGTTCTATTCTGATTTTAGCTGTGTCCTCCGCCTTCTGCCCAAAGTTGTTGCTCCTTCTGCTTTCATAACATCTCACATTCCTTCCTTATTCCCTTTATTTTAATGTTTTTGTGGTCTATAATTTTGATTGGCAACCACCTTAATTGTCCTTGTTCAAAATGACAAAACTTTCAATTTCATAGTTTGGACAAATATGCCAGCTGATAAGTGTGTGTGTGTGTGTGTGTGTGTGTGTGTGTGTGTGTGTGTGTGTGTGTGTGTGGTGCCAGGGATCACCCATGGGAGACAAATGCTCCATTGCTGATCTATTTGCCCTGCCCAAAATAATGATTTTGAATGTTTTTTTTTCTGGTCCAGAAAATAGTCTGAGAAAATTTTGAAATGTTCATGAACGAAAAGAAGCACAGAGTTTAGAGCACATCTTCTGTCCGTGACTGATATTGTACCGCCGTCCACTTTTGTAACTTCCACATTTCCATCTTCTGCGCTAACCTATTTATTCCTGTTTTCCATAAGAAAAGAGGGCAGGAAAGAACACACACTTTCAAAATCTGTATTTATTTAAAGCACTTTCCCCCATCTTCTCCTTCCCACCACCCACACATTTTGTATTTTCAGACGTGAAATAGAGTAAGAAAAAATATTTCCTAACGAGAGATCTGTGTTGACATGCAAACCTTTATGGATTTCCAGCACGGTTCATTACGAAAAGCCTTTAAAAGCTACGATAAGCATATGCACCCATGGCATATACGCTGTGCATTTTAAAGTTGGGTTTTAAAGTGAATTGACAGAAGCGTTTTATTGCTACTCAGATGAAAACACGAATTCTGCACTCTCACATTGTGCCATTGACACCAGTCCAGACATGGTCAGAGGTTCCCAATTTTTGTTTCATTATGTGGATTCCTCCAAGCCTACTGCAGACCATGTCTCAAACCTGATAATGTATAACCGTACTGATAATCCTGTGCTCTTTCAGCCTTTTGAAGGTTCATTGAAGATTCTAGTTCAGACTTTTAAAAGTTACCCATGGTCTCTCATCTGTAAATGGCCTCGATGATGACATCTAATATCTCGGAAGTGGATGTTATTTCATATGCATGTCTCCTAAAGACAATAGCACTTTAAAAAGGGAGCAAAAAGGAGGAGGAATTTTTTTGAGGGAAATGAATAGCAGAGAACAAGACGCTCCTTCCCGAGTGCGGCCCCACTGACGGTGGAGGGGTGGGGGTGTTGGGGGGTGGCCACTAGTATACTCCTTGCCTATTGAAAGCCACTTTTTCTCAAATATTAAACATTTTCTTTCCCACTTGGTTCAGAAACTATTTTACGAATTCTCGAAAATCCATTTTAAATGTGAGCGGCAATATGCTTCTCCCCTTTCAAGGCATTTCCTCCTTGCCCCACGCCTCCTAATTATTAGACATTAAAGTATGTCTCTTGGCAAAAAAAATAAGGCAACTCAAACCCCAAATATATATTTTTTTCATCATCTCGATGTTGAATCAATCACAATTTGGAACCGTGTTCTTTGGGCAGCGATTTCATTTTTGTTGAAAATGCCGTGCGCAGTTTAAAAGCTGAAGCGGGTGGTTGTGCCTATGGGCGACCTGGCATCGCTGCCTCCACTGGACTCTAGATGGAAGCTCAGAGCAGTTGGGACTGGGGCAGAGCCTTGAAAATCTATTCCACACCGAATGGAAACCACAGCGACACATATTTCAAGTAATTTAGGGAAAATGACTTGCAGGTTTACAGAGAGATATCATGTATTTGTGCAAAGCTCTTTATTCATCGTGCTGTCTGGCATGTGGGCAAGGAAGATAGAGACATTATCACGTCAGAGAGGTGGATGGGGCGTGCGTGTCAGCAGGAGCTTTGTTTTAAAGGGGCTGGTGAGTTTGTGCCTGTGTTTCTGCTTTTATAACTGTGTATGCATAATAAGGATCTCTCAGTGATGACTGCATAAACCTTCAGCTGTTTGTTTTGCATCTTCTCTATAATTTGCTTTTCTGGAACTATCTCTCTTTACATATCTATTCATTCATATAACTCTTTTTACTTTTTGGTGGTGAAAACAGACACCAGTCAGTGATTAAGAACTGCAGCATGACAAGTAATCAGAAGGAAAATGGAAAAAAAATGGGGATGGTTTCCATTTGGGTTGCCAAAGCACCGGGTAACTGAAAATCTCCGTGGCACTGGCCTGATGGTTTTGGGTTCTGTCCAGGTGTCAGGTTTATGGAGATTCATCTCCACTGAGGGGGGCTTGTTGCCTGCAACATGGGGCTCTTGGCAGGAAAGCAGGCAGGGACCCAGACAGTCTCTGGGCTCCCCAATTTAAGAAGGGAGCCCTGCTAGATTATTCCCACTCATATCTTTTCTTCTACTCTGAGTGGGGCCTTCCCACCTTGCTCTTGGCACTTGTGGGTGTTAATCACTTTATTACTGTTGCCTGGGAAGAATGTGACCCTATAACAGTTGGACGCTTGTTGGTGATTTGGGCAATTTAAACGTTGCTATGAATCCTCTGTGCACAGTGTCTGGCATTGCTGTCTGTGCCTTTGTGAGAGGACAGAGTGATGGGGTGGTATCTCCTTGTTCCAGGGGTACCCAGAGAATGAGCAGGTTCCAACTTCCCCTGCCAAATCTTTCAAAGTATCAAAGAGTCTGTAAGCTTGGCTTGTCGTATGCACTCTGGTCTCTGGGAGACAGCCAGGGCCATCCACGGTTAAGGCAATCTTAATCTCCTAGAAGTTACTGACTTGACCTTTTGGTTTTTCTAATCTGGGCCACGCTCTACTCCTGAGGGTGCTGTGATGCTAATGGCCCATCTGAAATCTGACTGTGTATTGATGAAGATGCTAACACCTCTGAAACCCACACTGGAATGAAGTTTGAGGTACATATGGGCCCAGTTTTACCCATGTTTCATGGAGTCAGGAACTCATCACCAGATTGACACAGATCTAATTTGCTTAAGTTAAGTGTTGGGGGGCAGAGGGCTGTAAATTCACCATCTTCTTTCTAAGAGCTCTGCATGGGGCTGCGTGGTTAGATGGAGGGCATGGGAAAGTGTTCTTGGCTTAGCGTGACAAAGACAGTTCAAAAGAGAAGAATGCCTGCCCATGGCTTAGCGTGACAAAGTCGGTTCGAAGAGAGTTGGGGCCAGAGAGAGAAAGTAGAGCGGACAGGATGCTTGCCCTTGCTGCAGGCAGCCCCTGTGCTTATTCCAGCATGGAGTATAGTTCCTTGAGCACCACTGGAAGCAATCTCAAAGTGCAGAGCCAGGAGTAAGCCTTGAGCATGGCCCTCAATGGCCCAGAAACGACAAAAGAGTTGTCCCTAGGAAACATTCGTGACGTGCGCACGCACACACACACACACACACACACACACACACACACACCTCACACACAGATAGTAATGGAGTTCTGAAAATGAAAGAATAGGGTCACTTGTATGCTCTGGAGCAAACTGCTTCTTAGGAGTAAATTCTGGGATTCGTCTGGAGCATGTCCTTCAAACAGAACGGCAGCTCTGGGAGACACTGTTCCCAGGGAAAGCTTTGGGGGCACTACAGACACCCACAGAGAAGCAGGCCAGGAGCAGCAGGACTGGCCTTGGCCCCCCAAGCCCCGCTCTGCCCCCCCAACCAGAGTCTGCTCAATCGATGGTCCAGGAAGGCCCAGTGGAGTGAAGGAACGCATTGCATTCCTTGTTTGCTCTGTTGTGGCCATTTTTGCAGAGTCATCTCAGAACCCAGAAAAAAGAACTGGGGTGGGGATGGGAATGGGGGGAGGATTTGCAAAAGGAGCGACCCGAAAGGAAAGGAAAGCGGTGGGGGCTGACGAGAAAGAACAGGCCAACAGGCCCTCTTGGCTCCAACGGAAGCCCTGCCAAGAAGTGACTAACTAAAACCAGACGAAACAGAGATGGAAAATGAGGAAAGAATAAAATGGTTTGGAGTCAGGCTGACAAACGCATGGAGAAAAATTCCACGTGGCTTCAGAGCAGGACTTGGCATCTATCTCTGAAGTGTGTGTGTGTGTGTGTACGTGTGTGTGTACGTATGCGTGTATGTATGTATATGCATGTATGTGTGTGATGTGCGTATGTATGCATGTGAGTATGTATGTGCATGTGTGCATATGTGCATGTGTGTGTGATGTGTGTGTGCCTGTGTGCAGGCAGTTTTCCTTTTTATCTCCTGGCTGAGCATTGTGCAATTTCTTTTCTATGGAGGAAGCTACAGTATTTTCCCTCTTTGGAACAGTGGAGGTCCCAGCCTGCCGCTGGCTCCTCTGTTACTGCAGTCTTTCCAAATGCTTGCCGAGGCTGGATTTCACCATTGCTTCCTACTGCCTTGAACTAAATCCATGACAAAACCCCAAATGCCTGGACCCTCTGCTTTCCAGCATGCACCCCCCAGAGCCAGAGGACCACCTTCAAAGGCAGGCTGGGGACAATGCAGGCCTTTGGAGTCTAAAGCCCCTCGAAGCTCAGGAGGCAAACCTTCCTTCCTTCCTTCCTTCCTTCCTTCCTTCCTTCCTCCCTTCCTCCCTTCCTCCCTTCCTCCCTCCCTCCCTCCCTCCCTCCTCCCTTCCTCCCTCCCTCCCTTCCTCCCTTCCTCCCTTTCTTCCTCCCTCCCTCCCTTCCTTCCTTCCTTCCTCCCTTCCTTCCTTCCTTCCTTCCTTCCTCCCTTCCTCCCTTCCTTCCCTTCCTTCCTCCCTCCCTCCCTTCCTTCCCTTCCTCCTTCCTCCCTTCCTCCCTTCCTCCATTCCTTCCTTCCTTCCTTCCTTCCTCCCTTCCTCCCTTCCTCCCTTCCTTCCTTCCTTCCTTCCTTCCTTCCTTCCTTCCTTCCTTCCCTCCTTCCCTCCTTCCCTCCCTCCCTTCCTCCCTTCCTCCCTTCCTCCCTCCCTCTGCTGGTGGAAAATCCATGTCTGCACCCAGGCCCCTCCTCCTGCTCTCTACCCTCCTGCTCTGCTCCCTGACACCCACCCTGACCATGACACCACAGGGCAGAGAGGACCCCTGAGCGGTGGCAGGCTGAGGGTGGGGAGAGGCAGCTGCTCATGGCTGCCCTGACCCATACTGAGTTTCTGGCAATGCGTACCAAGATCACTTGGGGCTGTACTTCCTTTGTGGGAACACTTTTACAGTCAATGTTTTGGACTCAGCAGTGACCGAGAGGGTTGTAAAACAACAACAATAACAACAACAAAACCATGGCTAGTCCCTTTGCAACATGCTGGAAGCGTGAAATAAACTTTGGATTCCAAACTCCTCATGTCACGGAGACCAAAAGCGAATCTAAAACACCTTGCCGACTGATCACACATTGACAGAATTATATTTTGGATAGGAGAGAAGTAAATATTCAAATGACTTTCACGTGTTTTGTTTTTAAACGGGAGTGCTAGGAAACTGTTCAGTACATATGTGACTTTCATTTGCGGCTCTCACAGTATATTCCTGTTGGGAGAAATTCTGTCGTCCCATGTGTGGAATGTGCCAGATGTTTGAAATGGATCAAATCTGCACCTCCCAGTCCAGTGGCGGGGAACAATGGAGGCAGAGGCTTGACTGATGCTCTGGGCTCTTTCCATGCTCAGTATGAAATTCTACATCTGTAGAGGGATCGCTGACCTTTCAGCGAGGGGCCGGGCTAGAGCACATATATATCTATTCATTCTTCTGTAAGGCCAACAAGCAATTCCTCTATTCACACCAAAGATGTTGTCTTCAATATTGTTATGGGGGTGGCATATACCTTTAAGACCGAGTCCTGTGCTTTAGGGAAATGCTGGAGTTTTGCTGCTGTGAGGGTCTTGGTATAGAAGGACAGTGTAGAGCACAGAGTCAGAGAGCTACCAGTGGACACTTGAGTGAAATTCATCCCCAGTGGGCTGGAAGCATCGTCCAAAGCCCAATTTCTCCATCACGACATTCACGACATGCTAGAACCTTGTCCAGAGTAGCCAAGTCCTGTCAAAGGCATGTTGCTTTTTGACCACTGTGCCCCGGGACGCAGAACAAAGCTTCCAACGGCCCCACCTGGAAGTGTGAGCTCGGGCCCCAGGGAGGAGCGACGCCAGCTGATTTCCAGCCGGGAAGGAGCATTCCGCCAGCCTGGCTGCTGGGGTCTCAGCCGAGGCATTTCCGCCTCTCGGCTACATGTTTTAATGCCTAGCGCTTTTTAACTGGCATATGTTAAGAGCTTTGAATTAACAGGTGCATAAAAACTGTCAAAAAACACTTAAATCTCAAGACAGACTGTCAGTTGCATTAAAAAATCTGGTGTTGCATAACCTTGGACTCTCAACACATCTAGTGTGGGACAGTTTGGAAAGTCCTTACTGGAGCAAGTCCGTAACGCTGCTGCAGTCCATGAATCAAAGGGCTAGAGTCCTTTAACCTCTGATGGAGGAGGTGGGGGGAAGGAAATGAGGGAGAGGGTGGGGAGGGAAATACCCTTATGAATACCCTTCTCAGCTCTCAAGATTCTCCTTTGTAAACTGAGGTGCTTGAAGGGAAAAATGAAAACAAAACTAAAAATAAGAACTTCTGAGCCTAAAGGGCAGACTCGTCTTTGGGGAAAATGTATCAGGTATCATGATATATGATGTATCACGTATCATGATATATGATGAAATTTATATTGAAATCAATGAGGATGAGAGTGAGTCAGAGCATGTTGCTGAAAACTGGGTGAGCTACAGCTGTTTTGGCGAGAAGGTGAATGGACCTGGTTAAAATAAGGCAGCTCGGGTGGGATCCCGCTGGAGCAGAGGCCGAATGTTGCCTCAGCAGAGTGAGTTACTTTCTTGGATTTTGAAAGTCAGATTTCCCTCCAGATGAGCTTGGGGAGGTGAGCACTTTGGAGTTCAGCTAGTTCCTGCATAGATCATGGACCACAAGAACTTTTGCGATGTCACCAACTGAAAGTCTAAAGGGATCTCAGCTGTGAGTGGACAACGCCTTAGATTTTCCGCTAGGTCCAAACTCCCAAGTAGCTAGGTGACTTTCTCACGGCCTCACCTGTGTTCTTTTTTGGTTTTGGGCCAAACTTGATGGTACTTGGGGTCACTCCTGGCTCTGTGCTCAGGGATCACTCCTGGTGGTGCTCAGGGACCATATAGGGTACCAGGGATCAAATCCGTGTGGGCCACATGCAAGGCAAGTGCTCTACCACTGTCCTATTGCTCCAGCCCTATTCCCACTTATTTTCTAGAGTGCTGTGACAGTGGACAGGGGTGGGTGGGGAAAGAAAGACTCCTTGGGGCTGGAGCAACAGTACAGTGGGTAGGGGCATTTCCCTTGCATACAGCCAACCCAGTTTCAATCCAGGGAGGGAGGGAGGGAGGGGAGGGAGGGAGGAAGAAAGGAAGGGAGGAAGAGAGGGAGGGAGAAAAAGGAGGAAGGGTGGGAGGGAGGGAGGGAGGGAGGGAGGGAGGAAGGAAGGAAGGAAGGAAGGAAGGAAGGAAGGAAGGAAGGAAGGAAGGAAGGAAGGAAGGAAGGAAGGAAGGAAGGAAGGAAGGAAGGAAGGAAAGGAAGGCAGGCTCCCTTAAGACAAATTTTCAAATTTTGGGGTTCAGAAAGTAAACTGCCGCTTCAGGACATGTCTCCGGGAAGAGGACCATTCACCAGCAGATTGGAACGAGGAGGCAGGTTGCTCGCTGCCACTTTGGCCTTACAGCTGTGTTCGGGCCTTGAGGTCGCCTCTGTTCTGTCATTTCCACATGCATTGGAGAAGACCATGACCTGCTTTTCAGGAAACATCTAGACTCTGAAAGGCTCCAGGTGTGAACAAGCTCAGAGATCAACTTGGTGGGCTTCACATTTCTGCTGCTTGGAGACTGGCCCCCGGCCTGTTCTGCAAATCTGATGTGCGTGGCAAGTGGAGGTATGTTCCTTGCCCCTGCCCACGCCACCCTCTGCCATGGTGGTCCCCCTGTTGTGCCCCTTCATGAGGTCAGCTGATCTGATGTCTCCACTCCGTGCGGCCGAGGAGTGGAGGCAGTGTCATACAGCTCGCCCTCTTGGTAAATACTTTCGTTTTGGAGAAGGGGAACAATCATTTTGGGCTTTGAAGAACCAAGTTCAGGAAATTTCCCGAAAAGGAAGCTCGCCTCAGTTCCAGTGATCCCCTTAGCTGGGAGATATTTTTATCTTTGAATATGGAACAGGAAGATCATTTTCTCCAAACATTAGTATGAAACCAAATCTTTACCAGTCCACTAGCAGCTTATAATAGAAGAGAATTACTGGGGCCCTCACCAAGGAGAACTTAAAACCGTAACAATAAAATAAACGAAAAGATCCAAACAAACACAAAACCACTTTTCATTCAGCGGTGGGAGCCAACAATCTTGGGGGAGCCATGGTTTTTCATTTCATTTTATTTATAGCAAGCAATGCATTTTACTTTAGAATAATACTTTAACTCCTTTAGAATAATCCACGGTACCTTGAGGCTGGAGCCTCCTTTTCTAGATTATTTATATTAGCCTGTATATCAGTGTGCTTACTCAATGGCCATAGGTGTCCAACACTCCCCCACCATTTCCAAAGAAAGCATGTGGAGAGTCCTTGAGAAAGTGGGTGTCATGAAATGTCATTTTAGCACCTGCATTTTGTTATGCTGAGATGGTCCAGGGCCTCATCTATCGTGAATTCATACTTGTCATCTGACAAAATTTAAGGGTTTATATCCTGAGGAACAGGACTCTCCACAACATCCCAAGTAAGTGGAGTTTGCACTGAATTATGGAGCTCATTGGGGCTGTGAATGCTCACAGCTGGGGGTGGGAAGCGAGTGAGGGGACAGCAGTGTTGCCGACTCTCAGGTATGCTGGAATCTAGGCCTTCCCATCTCTCCATCTGATGAACCTTGCCTGTGTCCATCATCCCTTCGCTTTACAGAGACCCATGGACTTACCTGTGTCTCTTGCCCGTCACTGTGGTCATTTTAGATACTTCTCTTCTTTGGGGAGCTACTCGAGAGCAACATGTTTTAAAACTCCTTGTAACTTTCTGCTTTTCTGGTTGGTATGAGGAGGGGGAAAAGCGAACAGAGGAGCAGTGAGAAGGGGCCTGAGGCATGGGGCTGCTGTAACTGCAGGTACCGTGTTAGAACTGATGAGTGTAGAGCCAACTTAGAAAACAGTTTCTCCAAGAAAACAGCCCAATTTTTTTTTTTTTTTGGGTCACACCCAGCAATGCTCAGGAGTTACTCCTGGCAGTGCTCTGGGACGCTAGGGATTGACTCCAGGTCAGCCACATGCAAGGCAAATGCCCTCCCTGCTGCACTAATGCTCTGTCCCAAACAACCCAGTCTTAAAGCTGTGTAGTCTTTCACCCTCCACTGAACTGAAAATGATGTAAAGAATTTCACCTTTGAGCTGCATACCTGCTTTGCATCTGGGTTTGCAGGGTTTCCGGGAGTGAACGCAACGACCTTTCCACAGACGCACCCTGTCTCTTCTCCAGTTACCGAATCTTCCCATCCTTCTGGGGCTAGGACATACATCAGAAGAAAAGTGTTTGGAAATGTTTCCTTTTCTTCAAAGCCACACGAACCCACTCATGGGAGCGTCAGACATAATGGCTGATATGAGTTCCCATTATGCCAAGCCAGGCCCTGTCCTGGCTGTACCAGGCGACATCCCTACTCTGGGCTGACTTGAAAAGTCAGGAAGAAGGTCCTGGATTGGGATGGAGACAGGATCCTGAAGGGTCTCAGTGCTAACTTCTGATTCTAAGGGACAGGAGGGAGAAGCTGCTGAAGGCTGGTTTGGCTAAAGATTTCTCAAGGAGATGCTCCGGGGGCAATTTCTGGCCTTTAAATGCCACTGGTCTTCAGGGATCCAGAACTCCTCTGAGACTTCCCAGCTGAAAAGGATTGGGAGAGGCCTGGGAACGAACAGCACTCCCAGCCTGGAGGGGACAGAAGTGTGCTCACAGCTTTCTCCTCCTTTCACTCCCTCCTCCATCTCCTCCCAACCTCTTCCTTGTACTCTTTCCTTCCTTCCTCGCTTCCTTTCATTCCTTTCCTTCCCTCCCCTCTCCTCCCCCTCCTCCTCAGGAAGATGGAAGTTGGACTCCGAATGTCAGTGACTTCCTGCAATGAGCTTTCATGGCTAAAAGATTTTTCACTTTTTCAAAGTTTTCCTTCCCAATCACTGACCTGTCTCTAGGTGTCAGGCATTGGCCAATTGCTGGACTTAAGGGCGAGTGTGTAATTCTATGTTCCCCATGAAACAGATGTTAGAAACCCACTCAGATTCCTCTTTGGGTGGGTGGGGTAGTCAGACGACTGGATACATGAGTGTTTAGCCAATAAAATTGGCTCAAGAATGTGAGAAATTTATCTACTACATGAAGTCATTGTTTCATATTTGTCTGAAGCTCCCAGTAGACTTGAAGACCAGATTTCCATCCCCTCTGCTTTCCACATTGCTCCTTCCCAGGAGGGAGAGCCTTTTGATATCAGCATGGGGCCTGTGGAATTCTTGTGGGGCGAAAGGTGTTCTTTCTGCTATGGTAACTCTTCATTTTAACCAGTTCATTTCCGTGTAGAAAGCTGCTCTTTGTGAAATAATAGGTGAAGGGTTCCCTCCAGGTTTGTTTTTTTTTCTCTGGCCTGGCAGTTACTGACCAAATTAGTTGAGCTGCAGGAACTGTTAAGGTCTTGCTAACTCTGAACAAAAGAAAAAGATCCTGCCACCAAGATGGCCAAAGCCCTGAATAATTCCGGGCTGCCTCATTGGAGTGCATTTCTTCAGGCTCTTCATTGCTTCTCTGCTCTTTGCTGCCCCTGCCCCCCCCCCCCCCCCCCCAACCTCCACCCCCCAGATCAGTTTGGATCTGACAGTAGGTAAACAGTCCTGAGGCAGCATGTTTAGGTCTTGTCTATCAAGCAGGATTTGCGTGGTCTGTTGGGGGCAAAGGGGAACAAATCACTTTCTTGTGTAAGTGCCCAAAGCCCCAATTTCCTTGGCTCTGCAGATGGATCTCCCCCAAGGCGCACACACACACACACACACACACACACACACACACACACACAGCAGAGATGGTGATGGCAGAAATTGTTAATGGTGACCCAGGGGCGACCTGTGTGTGAAGACAGGCAAGGCAACCCGTTAGTCTGGAGCCAGACATGCGCATGTGGAGTGGGGCTGGGCTGGGCAGTGGTGTGAGCTGTAGACGACCAGGATTTTCACATTGTGATACCAGAAGGGTCTTGACTCAATGCCTGGTTTCCTTACAGGGGAAAATGCCTTCTTTGCACCTAACAGTCTTCGGTGGGGGCTCTTGATGACAAGCATTATTAGGACCATGACAGGCCTTCTTGACTCCTGCAGGGATCACATTTGAAAGTACCCGAGACTGGCACAAATCAAAATATTCATCAACTTAAACTGTATCACTGTCTTCCCATTGTTCATCGATTTGCTCGAGTGGGCACTAGTAACATCTCCATTAGTCCTGTCACAAGCAAGTGTAACCCAAGGGCATCTGCTTGCTCCAGGGACAGGAGGAGCCTGAAACCATTCTTCAGGTCATGGAACTGAAGTCCATAATTGTTAATAGTTTTTGGCATAACAAGTAAATAAAACAGGGGTAGCTTGCCAGCAAAAATGAAAAGCCACAATTGTAATGGTTTAGACTGTGTCGGAAGCCCACAGACACAGAGTAAAGGTGCTTGACTCTTTCCCTGCCTTAAGAAAGTCATGGCGCCGAATGGATTTGTTGTTCCCCTAGAACCATACCTTCCCTAACAAGACTCTTGGACTTCTTTCCACATAGGGCCCATTGTGCTTTGGCATATTGATCTAATGAACACTTTCCCTCCCTCCTGTTCAGATTCATTTGATGTGTCAGGCTATTTTTTAACGCTTCTGGGTCCAGGGTGGTCCACTGGTCTTTGGGGGAGAAGCTGGTAAGTTCCCACAACTTGCTGATGACCCAGGAGGAAAACAGACATGCCTGGCCCCCACCCCACCAAGTAAGGAAATAAGGACAATTGACAGGAACACTCAGGCTGCCAAGACAATCTGAAGACGGTGAAATGCCCCTACCAGGGAAGCAGTGAGCCAGACATCCTAGGCATAGCCCACCGGCCATTTGCTGACCTTTTTCAGAATTTTTTCTTCCCCTGGGCGTTGGGCATATGGCCACCCCTTTGGAGTATGATTTGTGACCCTTCACTGTGTTCTTTCATCTATAGCTGTCTCCCCTTTCTGAGAATTCAGCTATACCTGAGTTTCAGAGTAAGCCGGAATTGCAGGGCGGATGGAAAGGGGGCAGGAGCGCGAACATGCAGAGGAGCTGCCCGAGAGAGCTGGGGCCTTCTGCACCTTCACGCAGCAGTTTCATTTCTGCCTCAGTTTCCAGTTCTGCCAGCACCCTCACCAGCTGCATTTTTCACGGAGAGGGTGGGCAAGAATGAGCTGATGGCAGCTGCTCCCAACCCAGAGCACCCTAGGGCATGTGGAAGACGAAGAGAGGATGGACAAAGTATAAGGGAAAAGCGAACTGAGGGTGATGGGACAATAACTGGGACGCGTTAACTGGTGCCCCCCCGTGACTTCCTGTTAGCCTTGACCCTCCCCCCCACAGGCAGCCCAAGCATGAGTCACGCTGTGTCTCAGCGGAAGGTTGTCACAGAACCCTCGAACAAAAGAGACAAATTCTTGGCTTTGGACTTAAAAAAAAAAAACTGAGCTTAAGGCTTTACACAAAAAAAAACATTTGGATGACTATTTGAGCAATGTGAGCCAATTTCTTTCCTGCTCATGTAAAATAAAAATTCCCCTGGCCGAGGGACAAGGAGCCATTCTAAGGTGAAAGCAAGACGCCATCAATCATGGCCCAGAGATTTGTGCCATGGAACTTAAGAACCCCCCAAAAATCTTGTCTCTGGGCTCTGCGCTAATCTGGCTCTGTGCTCAGGGATCACTCCTGTGGTGCTCAGGGGGTCTGTATGTGGTGCGGGAATTAAACCAGGGTTGGCTGCATTGTAGTAAGGCAACTGCCTTAATCCCTGTCCTCTCCGGCACCAGAAGATTGTGCAACTGTGACTAAAAATAAGTCATACAGACATGGAGGTTAGCTTGTGTCTCTGAGGGGCTTTTCAGCACCTCTGACAATTTTCAGGTACACATGCCCCTCTCTCAGTGGCTCTCTCTCCCTTCTTTCCTAGTCAAAGGACCCTGCCGCCCTCACACCTCAGTGTGGGGTTTTACCAGGTTGCTAGTCTCAGAGAAGGAGGGATAGGAAAGCTCGGGCTGGGAGTCTGAAAATGGTGCTGATTCCATGGCACTGGAGTGCCGCTTCCTGGTAAGTTTCCAAAAGAAATAGACCGGGTGAACGGATAAAGATGGCCAATGCACTCGTGCCATGGCTCGGCTGCATTTTCGGCTGGCAAAACCATGCCTTCCAAGCAGCTGTCCTAATAGACCTGTCTCCACTTCATCGGCTAGGAGCAGCCATTTTGGGCCTTGATAACCTGGTTTGTGCTTAAAGAAATGCTCATACGGACGATTCTGCAGGGTCTTCAGAGGAGGCCCTGGTGCACATGCAGGTTCTTGGGTGCCGAATCCAGCTAAGTGCTAGATGATGTACACAGCACTACTGCCCAGCACCTGGAATAATCACTCATGATTCATTTTCTTCTCCGTTTTGCAGTGTGATCTTATGCATTGCCGGGCTATTATTTCACTCATGTGAATCTTGGGCCTAGTGATTTCTCCCTAGAGGCATGCTATAATCACTGAGAAATGCCCGGCCCTGTCACGTCTTATTGCTTAATTAGGGCTCTATTTTAGACTCGGAGAGTCACTTGGCCGGGAAAGACAGCGCTCACTGATGACACAGAGTTTGCCACATGCATTCCCGTCTGCTCCGTATCTGTTTCTTGTTCTGACCTGGGCAACAATTCATGTCTTTCAGTTCAGCAACACTTTCAACTCCTGAAATGAGTTCTTGTACCTATGCCATTGTCCAGGTGAGAAAGTACTATCCACCTGTGGTCAGAAAAGTATATACTTGTTCATTTGTCCATAACCTGGTGTTTAATTATTAGCTTTGGGAAATCTCAGTAGACTCAAGTGATCTGCAAAAACAAAACAAAAACATGCTTCCTACTTTACTCTTGAGCCAATGATTCTGATTTTCTTTGGGAGGGGAACCAAGCAGTGCTCAGGGGATGGAGGACACTTGAAGCCTGAAGATGTGTAGTTGGGGGCCTGTGACATTTCAAGCCTGAAGATGTGTAGTTGGGGCCTGTGATGTGGGGAACAGCAGGCCAGCCCTAGCAGTGCTCAGGGGCCATTCTGGGGCCAACCCAGGCTGCTCAGGCCATGTGGTACACTAGCCTGTATCTGTCCCGACTGACTGAAATTTTAATTTAAAATCTGGATGTTTCGAGGGTTGTGGAAATAGCAGGTGAGGCACCAACTTTGATCCTAGGTACTGTATGTCCCCTCACTCCCAGCACCTCCGGTGATCCACTGTCACCACAGTGCTGGAGCTCCCTCCAACGATCTCCCCACTGATCTGGAAATATTTTACTTGTGTGTGCTCTTCCCCACTGCTAAATAACAACTGAGCCATACAACAGGGCTCCACTTCATTCATAAGTACCCAAACAATAGATAAAATGGTAGGATTTCGAGTGTTCTAGAAAGGCTGTGGTCACGTTGTGTCTCAAGCACTTATTTTGATCCCCATGAATATATTACGTTTTGAACAGTGGAAAGTGCAGGCCTTTGAGTTGAGCATGAAATTGAGAGACAAGCACAGCATAGCTCTCTCACCCAGCTTTGTTCGCATGTAAATCCACAGTGAGCCGACATCTTTATTTCATAAATAGATGCTACCGAACTTTTTGAGACAGCTGTTGGAGATTAGGCACTTGCGAGGTAAGTCTGACATTTAGGTAGAGACTCCTGGAGAACAGGGTCCTGCTTGCTTCATTCCTGTACAGGGTAGGTAGTTCAGACAGGCCGGGGAGATCTATATGGCGAATGGATATAATTACCCCGTCCGGCAGGGCCCCATGTCTCTCCTGGCAGACTGAATTCTCTCTATAGGGGCCCTTTAGAAATGCTGATTTGTCTCCTTAGAAATACAAAACCTCAAGCATTATTTCCAGAGGTCAATGGGCCTGGCCCAGGTCAGAATAACTCTGCTGGTATGTGCCGGTGGCTCAGGGGAGGAAGTCACTGAGTGCTTAGGTAAGGCTCCTTGAGAAGACTTCGTTGCTAAATCCAAACAAAGTGACAGAGGTCTACAGCTCAGTTCTTATGGTATAATTCAAATGTCAATCTGAAGAATTCCCACTGGAGATCTTTATCATGACTTGAAACCAGCTATGCTTCCAGTCAGCTCAGATTTGGAAGGATGAGGCAGGGGAGACTCCTGGAAAATGAATAACAAGTGTGCTTCAGAAAGTTCTTTTCTAAAATCTACAAAAGCCACTCTTCTTTCAGGTCACAGGGAACTGAAGTATAAGTATTCTTAAAATTCAATAATTAAATGGACGCAAGTATGCTTTTCTCAGATGTTGAAAATGACAATTTGGTAGGCTGACTCTTCAAAAAACAGGAGCTGACTTCTTGGTACCTACCATCTTCAGAACCCCTGACCACCTGCTTAAGAAGTAGAAATGAGTTGAGTATCAGCAGAAGAGTTCGAAGCTCTGCAAAGTGGCCCGGCATGCACCTGGAAGCTCATCTGTCTCAATCACTCTCTTCATAGAGACTAACAACTGTGTGCTGTGAATTGGTATTCCCACAGTTCGTGTGTGTGCAGTAGGATTTTTTGGAGCTGCAGGGCTGTCCTGGGAAAGCCAGAGCATATGGTCTTCATACCAAGGGTCCTCATTTCTCACTCAGTTGCTCTCCGTCCTCTCACACATGGGATGCAGCTGCCTTCTTGAACGAAACTGAGGCAATATAACTTTGTCACTTATATCATCACCTAAGAACTCACATCCCACCCTGGGAAAGCCAAGCAAGGTGACTTTTTCAAAGAGATGGCAACAGTGGACTTATTTCGGATGTATCTGAAAGCTCCAGGCATGAAAGTTTCAAGTAGCGGGTGGCACTAAGCCTTAGGGTCTGACATATTTAACAGGCATCAAAGAGTGTGGCTTCGCTCACAACTTAAGTTCAAAATGACCGAGCTAGCCACCGGTGGAATCTCTGCTCTGTGCCCAAAGATGGTTAAACCTGAGGGGCCTCCCATCCCATTCATTTAAGATCGCATTGTAAACACATCAGACTCGGTTATTCCTTAGAAGAATAGGAGTGTATTGAACAATGAAGCTTTGAATTTTTAGGCTGTCAATAAATAGAAAAGCAGTCATCAGGGCTCTGTTCAGAGAAGTCAGTGATGAATAGTTGTAATGTCAGCACCAATGTCAGAATATAAACTACAAAACTTGGCCACGTGACTGGAAGGTCATCCTGTCACCTACTTAAAAATAGGGTGTCTCAACTTGACAGCTTGGATTTTTCAGTTGTCTTATAATATTTCTACATTTTAAGATTTAAATCGTTAAACGGTTTTGCAATTTTTTTTGCATTTCTAATAAATAAGTCATAATTTTAAGTATTTTTAGCAGATTTTGTGGTAAAAGTATAATATTCCCATATACACAATGTAGTGTCAAGTATTAGTAATAACAGTGATGATTCAGAGCTATTGAAATACAAAGAAAATCATCTTAACGTATTAAATGCTTTATAAAGGACAATTTATATCCAATATATAAAATACATTATTTACAGATATCTTTAGAAAGAAAAATGTCATTTCTTTAATCAAAAGTAGCAAGAACACTATCACTTAGAGCCTTCCACTATAAAAATGTTTTAAATGTCTGATCAGTGCTCTAAAGGCAGACCACATACATACGGTATGCACAAACACACATTATGTGTGTGATAACTGAAACCTTCTAGCAAACTAAAGCCACTGAAAGACAAAGAGAAGAAAAAGCCATGTGGCAGGGCTGGGAGACAGCTCCAGAGGCCACGGCAGGCTCTGTACATGGGGGTCCTGGGGTTGACCACTGGCATGTCCCAAGCACCCTGGAGTAACCTGATCCCAGAGCTGAGAGCTCCATGCTGGTAGCAGCCTGTGGCCTTCAAGAACTGCCAAGTGTGTCGCCCCGTCTGCCCCCTGCCAAAAGGTAACACTGAGTTCGGCTGTTTGGTTCCTAATGAAACTAGAATTTCCAGTTGTCTCGTGGCTCTGGAAAAACTCAACCAGACCACATTCAACTCACTTCCTATCTGAGTTCTTTATTTAGTGTTTGGGTCACACCTGGTATGCTCAGGTCTGACTTCTTACTCTATGTTTAGGGATCATTCCTGAGGGTCTTGGGGTCCATAGGGGATGTCTCTTTTCCTTTGCTCCATAAAGCCAGACACTCATTCCCAGTGCTTATCCCCAGAGAGGCTACATTTATCTGATCACATATAGCATCACTTGCTCTTCCCCTTCTGTATCTGCCTGGTTTATACGCTCTCACCCAGTGCCTTTTCTCTCACCCTGCTAGGCTCCCCCAGCTATACAATGGACGGCCCCAATCTTAGGTGACTGGTACAACCTATGCCAGACGAGGATAATATAAGACTTTGGGGTGGTTAAATGTCACAACAAACCAAAGTGAAAGAGGGACACAAGTAGGGACAGTTCTGAAGAGGAACGGTTCTCCAATGGCACAGCGTGTTCAGCAGCACTGCCCTCGACCTGAAGGGCCAGCACAGCCGGTTCATGTGGGCAGGGAAGCTGGAAGAGCATTTGTGGCTGTCTTTGCCTGGTGCTGTGGGTCGGGAAGGGAAGTGCTATCAGGACACTCACCCTGCCCTTCTCTCCGTGGGCAAGCAGCCTGTCCCTGCGGTTCTCTGGACCCTTCACCAAGAGTCCCGCTGGCCCCGGGTGGTGGCCTCCCTGAAGAACCACTCAGTCTCCTGGCAGCCCCCTCCTGCTCACACAGCGCCACCCTTTCCACCTCTGGCGCTGGTGTCTCGTCATCAGCCTGCACTTCCAGCTGGGCCATCAGCTCCTCCAGCTTCTTGGCCTTGCGCAGCTCATTCTGCTGGATGATGGCACACAGGTGTTCCATGAGCTGCTCTTTGGTCTCTGTCTTGCGCTGCAGATCAAGCTTTGCCACCACGTACTCGGCTTCTGCCTTGTCAAAGCGCTTCCTGTAGGGGCATGGGAAAAGGTTGGTGCAGAGCCTGCCAGTGAAGGAGGACCTAGAAATAAGCCAGTCCACTCTGGAACCGGAATAACCCAACTTTGCCTTCAGAGCACCAAAAAATATCCCACCAGACCATCTAAAACAAAGATCATGCAGAATATGACTTGGAATTTATACTTGAAAACTCGCTGCAACATTTTCTTGTCCAATTTCATATTTTTGCTGTCACCAGTAAATTTAAGAAGGGGAAAAGCCTGTTTTCCATACTCGCCTGTGACAGGCAGCTTCTGTAGGCACTCTAGGGGTTACCTGCTGCTCTACTTTATATTTTCTCCCATATCTGGCTTATGGACAACAGTCTCTGTGGGTATGTGCACCCCCCACCCCCTGACTTGAACCACGCACGTCTAAAGTCTGACTGCAGGTTTTGTTCACCGGGCTTATGAATGCAAGCCTACATTAATGTCTGCAAATCACTCCCTGGGTTTCCACTGATCTTTCTAGCCGGATAAATCACCGACGATTTTGTATTTTGTTTATTTATTTAAAATTCTTCTGGCCACAAGTATGCATATCTCTTCTTTGTATGGCGTGATTTATAATACTGATTAGTTTCACAAACTGCCCCATCGGCCTGGGGTCAGGTGTATAATTCCAGAGAGTCTGATGACATACTCAGGGACAGAATAATAAGAGCATTATGCACGACAGTCAGACAAACTGAGCTGGAAATGTAATTATAGCTTTGTGCGGTTATTTTATAGGGACAGTAAATGACATGAATGTTATTTAAGGGATTCAAGAAACTGTCTTTTGGTTTTGGCATCTGAATTCTTTTAAAAAACTCAATCATTAACTCTAGTTATGCCATTAGGCTCCACAAACACACTGTTGGATTTTAACTTCTTTTCTAAGAAATTAAAACCATTTGTAAGGATTAACGTAAGTCATGATTTTCGACGTTTCTTAGATGCCTTCCAGAGAACTCAAAAACTTTTTATATTTAAAAGAAACAGAATATTAACAAATTCTACTTGGCAACTGCTGGTGTTTTAAGAGCAAAAACACTCTTTGGTTTACTTTGGTCAGTGAAGTAAACAGCAGTGCAGTCGCCTATAGATACGCACTGCCAAGTCTCCAACTCTGCAGGTCCTACAGCTCAAACAGTCGCCTATAGATACACACTGCCAAATCTCCAACTCTGCAGGTCCTACATCTTAAAACATCTTGTCATTTCATCAACTGAGAATTTTCTTAACAACAAGTAAACAGAAAACGCTGGAGGATGCAAACGGATAAAGTGCTAGTTAAAGAAATCACCACTGCTCTTAATACTGCAATCATCCATTCAGGATATGAGAAGACAGGAAATGCGCCATTTTGTTTTCGGGTGGAACAGAACGGGGTAGTTAGGGCCACCCCAGCGGTGCTCACAGGCTACTCCTAGGTCTATGTTCATGGATCAGACCAGTGTCAGCTGCTCACAGAGCAGGCACCTTCACCCCTCTCCTCTGTGGCCCTGGAAAGACACTACTGGAATCTGTTCTCAGCTTTCATGGAACACCACTGAGGATGTATTTCATTTTCTTCCATTAAGGCTAAACTAGAGAAAATGGGCCCATAAAAGCATTTTACAGTCATCAGAAAACTCAAAAGATGAAATGGGGCACCCACACCCCAAAGATGTTTACAGGTAGAACCAGTGACTGTTGCAAAGACTGTGGTGAAGGTCAAACTTTGACAGGAATTTATTCTGAATTATTGACTTGGATCGTAAATATAGTATTCTTATGAGGAAGAGGCCAAGGGGGTTTGAAAGAGAAGGGAGGAAGCACAGACAGAATGTGACTGGATGCCAGTTGCACCCACATCGTGCCTGCTCTTCCCGACTCAGGAGCTGGGGTTTGCAAAACAACCTCAAACATTCCCAACAGACAGCCAGAGGCAACATGTCATCTCTGCACTATGTCATCTGTCATCTTTAGCTTCTTAAAGAGATGTCCAATTTCATGTAAAATATTTGTACCAGTGAAAACTAAAATTTCCTTACAAGCCTTTACCTAGGATGGGATGTTTTTCTCCTTTAATGAATAACCCCATCTTCTTGATGATTCTCTAGAGGCTAACCCTATGACGTTTCTCGTGCAACATTCACGTTATAAAGGCATTCTTCTCTACCCTCCACTGAGACAGAATTGAAACAATCCGAAGGCTTTTTCTGCTGAGGAAGCAGAATCATGGGAATCACTCAGACAGGCTTTCAGAGGCAGGTCCACGTTCCTCCAGCCAACAGGCCAGAGGATGAAACGTGTGACACACGAGGCTTAGTCAGGCCTTAACAAAATCCTGGTTACCCCCTAATGACCAATTAATAGGAACCTGGAGCTCCCTGATAATAGTAGCTATCAGCTACTGCTAGATTAATCTGGGCATCTAATTAATAAAGGCAGCCCATTCTGTCTTACAGCATACGGTCAGGCAACAATTATGAGCTCACAAGGACAACCACAAGCCTCTTTCTTAAGCAATCAACCGTGAATTAAAAACCACAGCAAGCATTTCCGCTTTATTAAACTGTGACATAAACATCTGATGCTGTGGTTCGGCCTGGACTAATGAGGTATTCTGACTGGTTTCCAGGTCGCGACACAGATGCACAGCTGAGTCACGGTCAAGGTGCTCCCCTGTTGAAAAAGGACAACCCAGGATGATTAAAGCATCGCTGAAAAAAATGGAAACCCCAGAAATTGAACTTAATTTTCTGCCCTTTTATCTGTTTGCAAAGTTCATGTAATTCTTTACATGTGTTACTTCATTTGAAAAACTTTGTGACAATTTTTTTTCTTAAAAAAAAAAAGCCAGTGGTTGAAACCAAGAAAATACACTATAGCAAATCATTTTCTTGCAAAGCATAATCGAAAAAAAAATAGGAGAGAGACTGGGTGGCATTTTCTTTTAAAATATGCATAATTTACAACTATAAATAAACTTGCTCTTCCTAGTAAAAGAATTGGAAGGGAAAGTAGGCTTCAGGTGCGTACAGATATATCGAGGAGTGTGTGGGAGCAAGTCATTCAGCTGCTTAGGGTCCCCAATAAAAGGACGCGAAGGTGTAGCAGGGAAAACAGCAACGTCAATAAACAACGCCAGCAACACCTGAACAGGCCAATGAAGGAAAGTCTACAGGGCAGCGCCAGGAGAGAGTCGTTGAAGGCACCGAACAGGCCTGAACCCACTTCTGAGAGGGGCTGTGTGAGGGGTACATGCAGCCCATCAGAGCACAGGCAGGTGGCAGTCGGAGGCTGGTCCACTCACCGAGCGTTTGAGTAGTCGAGGCTGGCCTGATCGATCCGGCTCCTGAGGATTCCAATGTCAGCCGAGACCATGTCATCCAAAGCCTGCAGCTCCTTCTGGATGCGCTTCAGTTTCAAGGTCTCGGCCTGAGTTCTTCTGGATCTAGAGAACGAGACAGAGCACACTGAAGGGCAATTCAAACCCTCGTATTTCGAATACTCAGCGGGAGTGCGGGAAGCTGCGGTCCAGCCACGCCTTTATAATGTATTTTCTTCTGGCTCGCACCGGTGTGATCAGGACTTACTCCTGGCTGTGCTCGGGGACCATCTGGGGTGCTGGGGATCACACCCAGTTCCACCTTCCCCTAATTTCCCTCAGTATTCTACTACTTCCAACATTCAACAAGGGAAGAAGTGGGCTCTAAAAGACAGCTGGTGACAGGGTCTCTATCACTGCCTGAGGCAGGAAGGAATGTCCCACATCTCCATCACGGAACATCCCTGGAACCGTCCACCTCGCTCCTAGCCTGAAAATTCTTGCTGGAGAACAATGTCATTTGTTGGATTAGTGGACACCGAGAAGAGGCACCTGCATGGATAGTGATTTCTCTGTCTGAAAATATTCATTTGACTGAACTCTCTTAGGAGTCATTCCTCAAAACTTTCATTGCTTTGCTTTTTAGCAAAACTGAGGTCCTTGGAATTCTTCGGAGGCTCAAATACATATACTCTTCTTCGGTGGGGTTACAGCATCTTTACATGTCTGAGATCCTGGGTTTTATTCTCGGGACCCCCACCCCCAAGGAAACACTCTGGGTCCTCGGTTATCTCAGCACTCAGGGTAAGCAGGATACACGCTAAAGGAATAGAATAAACACGAAAGCAAGCCTTTAATCAGGACTTCCCTCATTTCAGGATTTCACACACATTCTCGTGGTAGAATAAAACTCCCACATAAAACCGCAGCTCACGCCCTCCCGACTCCAGTGGGAAACGGCAGGATTCATTTACTTCCTGTCCCTCACTGCCCACTTATTAATAATCTCATATGACTACATCACCTTACATGTCTTACATTTCATCGGTGCTATGGATCTTAAATGAGGACATAGACCAAACATTTTCCTCTCACTGGCTGAGGCACAAGGAGAGGGGACCGAAGTCAGCATGCTGAGCACTTCTGGTGCTCAGTGCGTGATCGAGGTCTGGAAAAAACAGCCACTGATTTCCAAGTGACATAACCGAAACATTCTCACTCTTGTTTTGGGCCCATCCCGACAGTGCCCAGGGCTTATTCCTGGCTCTGTGCTCAGGGATCACTCCTGGGAGAGCCAGTGGGGGCACATGTGCTGCTGGCAAGTGCCCTCACTGTCATCCTGCTCCAGCCCCAATATTCTCTTTGGCTTGTACCCACCCGCCTCCCTCTCCAGAACATCTCCGTGGCCCATGTGAATCTTGCTAGCCTCCTGACAGCCTGCCAAGAGCTGCCCCTGAGCTGCACCATCACTGCTCCACTCGGTGTCTGAAGGCCGCAGCAGATCAGAGAATGAGTGGGCTGGGGGAAACGCTCGGACAGGGCAGAAGGCAGCACAGGGCCAGGCCTGCTAACCAGCTGACACCAGGTGTGAGGGAGAGAACAGCCATCTGAGGGGCAGTGCTCAGGGGGCACAGGATCAGAGCCCCCAGTGCGGGCAGGGGACACGGCAGAAGAGAGCCCACAAAACTCCCAGCAGCTGGTGGGAGGGAGACTCGGTAGGCAGGTCTGACTCGTCCTGTCCACAGCAGCTGAGCAAGGCTTCCAAGGGCAGAACTTAACTCTGCATGTGCTGCTGCTTAAACCTGAAGCACTTATCCTTGTGTCTTCACCATAGCCAAACTCCCCAGTGCCTCAGTTTCCACACTCCAGAGCCCTTGCTAAGTTGACACGGAGCATGTGTCATTCCTAAAACATGGTTGAGAACCCGGAGTATATGGCTGTAGAGGAAGGAGCAGTTTATTAGGACGAACCCGGTGCACGATTACCGTGCAGAGACCACCTTTAGTCCAGGTGCCTCACCTTTCTGCAATAGCTTTAGCCAAAAGAGCTTTCTTACGTTTATTTTTCTCTTCCATAAGCCTCTGTTCTTGCTGGAGGACTTCCCAACGAGATCGTTCTTGTCTGGTGTACACAAAAACAAAAAAAATGTATTGAGTTTATAAAATCCCATCTCACACTTCACCCTCATTCCCTTAAGTATAAAATTTAATCAAGCAGATTATGGACATTCTCTTACCGAAGTCCTATGAGGGACCCAGCTGCGCCTCATTATTTTGTTCTAATAGGAACAAAGATGATTTAAAGCACAGAGGCTCACATAAATTGGCCCTTTGAAATCCATTATATGTATATAATCTAGGAACCCGCAAACTGGAAGCCAGAAAACTGTTGTACACAGGAACCCATAAGTTCATTATGTATTCCATGCAAACGCAGAGCAAATTGGTCTGCAGTTAATGTCATGTTTTAACTTTTAGACTCTTCTATAATTAAAGTCTCTCCTATAGAACTTCCTTAGGACGACCGCTGTTTATTTCATTCATTTTTTTTCAATTTACTTTCCAGCTCTTAGACATTTTAAAGAGTGAAACACCATGAGTGTAAGACTGAACGATGGGCTACAGACACTTCATTTATCCAAAAACACAAACTGTCTCCAATTAGTCCAATTCTGAAAGAAGTCCATTAGTTTCTTGTAAATTCGTGAACTTGACATGAACTCCAACAAGGTCCCAGTCAAGCCCTTCCCCTTCCCATGGAGCTCAAATGGCCAGGTGCTCCTAAGTCATTGGTTGGGGCACACAGCAGACTACACACCTGCTGTGGCCAGAGATCCCAAATGGCAGTGCCAGATCACACACAGCATGTGGTTTGGCGATGAGGGTCAAGCTCAAGGCCTCTTGCCTGCCAAGCAGGTGCTCTACCCCTGATCTTCCCTGGGCACCAAAGCTACCTGTTCTTACTGCCACTTAGCCATGACCTCAAACTGCTCTATCCTAACCAACCACATCCAAAACGATCTTTTTCTCCACTTGCACCTTCCAACTGGCACTTTCACAAGGGACTGGTTCCAGCTCTCTGCCACGCCATTCTAGTGGCCATTCCCTCAACTTCCACCTTCCAACTGGCACTGTCACACGCAAGCACCTGGATCCAGCTCTCTCCGCAACGGCATCCCAGCGGCCCATCACACTGCCCCAGTCTGGTGTCGCTTCATTAGAGGCCTGGGGCTACACTGTGGCATCAGGAACCTCTGCAGGAAGTGAGGGTCACCCCTGGTGGTGCTCACGGTTCTCAGACTCAAAGACTCACTTGGCTGTGCTCTACCCCAAGACGATCACTTGTTCCCAAGACCTTCTTCACTCTCAAATTTTCTGGCCTGTCCATTGCCAGTTCCAGGGAAATAAAGCATCATATTTGTACACTCTCTCCAGTTCTCCTTTCCCTTTGTCGCATTCTCAGAACCTCTCCCTGGATCACTGGACGCTGAGATTGCATCACAGCACCAAGGCTGACCCTCATGCTCGGCAGACAGTGCCAGGTATAACTCCAGGAGCCCTGAGTAATCCCTGGCACTACATCCTCAGGCCCTCATATTGAACTTGGGAGTCCCTCCCCCCCAAAACCCCAACTACTATAATAAAGAATAGTTTCCCAAAAGACACTTCATTGGTGTCAGGTTCAATCTCAACCCTTCCCATCTGCCTCTGGCCTCTGTGGGTCAACAGTACTTAAAAGGCATTTAAATGCATGCAGTTGGTTTAGTGTTAATTCTTAATTCATGCGGCTCCATGTCTCTTGTCAGAATGATCTCGGGTGTAAAGCCTCGGCCAGCAGGAAACAGTACAGAATCTGAACCAGCAGAGACTGAGCAAATAACTGAGACAGAAAGAAATGTAAAATACTTTGAAAACAACAGACTGGAAAAATGGGAAACAGAAGCGAATGCCATTCTCTTCCCTGTTAGTGATATATCAGGAAGAAGCAAAGACGAGTTGATATGGAAAGATAAGGCATCCATAAAGGATTCTGAGGGTTAGAATTCCTCCATCAGAGAATGGCCATCCCCAGCTCAGGAACTGAGCCCTGGAGGGTTTCTAACAGACACACAATGAAGCCTGCAGTGACATGCACACACGCACGGTACGGTCAAGCTCGCCCAGCTTCTAGGTTCCTACATGCTCTCTACTCCTCACAAGGGCCCTTTCAGAGGGAGCAGAGATATGCCTAGATATGGAATCCTCAATTTGGGGAGAACTGATAGGAGGCATCAATAGTCCGGGGTGAGGAAAGCTGGGCTGGGATACTGAGAGATTTGTTTGTGAACCCAATTCAACTTCATACTAACTAAAGATTTATTTCACAGAGCAGTTTCTTTCTCTTTCATTTTTGCTATTGCTTTTGCACTACAGCTGGTAATGCTCAGGGCTTATTCCTGGCTCTGCGCTCAAGGATCACTCCTGGTGGTGCTCAGGGGACCGACCCTACAGGATGTTAGGGATGGAACCGGGGAACTGTGAGCAAGGCAAACGCTTCTCCGCTGTCCTGTCACTCAGCTCCCAAGGTATTCTGACTCCAAGGCACTGCCTCCGTGAAGTGGAGATAAGACAGTGTAAGTTGTAAGGCTGTTGAGTCCATGACATAAAACCAAGAAAATGTTAAGACTAAGGTTTCTTCAAAGCCCTATGGGGGTGGGAGACTGGAAAATGTCTTATGGATATATAGACTTACTAACAATTCCACTTTCTTTGTCTCCAATGTGCAGTCTGGCTTTGAGGGGTGAACCTCAGCATTTCTAGGCCCTTCATGAGAATTTGTAGGTCCCAGATCCGGGTCCTGACTCTCCAGGCCCTGGGGTTTTCCATCCCTGGTACCAGGTGGGAACACGAGAGTACTTGGGGGAGCAGGGGAAGGAGGTGATGAAGGCTGATGACGGAAACTCTGTTTGTGGGCAGGTGGCAGCTGCTCTGGTGGGGCAGCGGCAGCTCCACGCTGAAGCCCAAGCCCTTGGCTCTGTGTGTGCAGGGCTCTTTCTCGCTGGAGCTGCTGGCGGCCTTTCTTTGCAGGCAGGCAACGCTGTGGCTCAAAGGGATCTAGAGAGAAAAAAGAGAATGGAGCAAATTTTCATTGTGTGAAGCAGTGAACAATGGTAAAGCTCAGAGTTTCTGTAGAGGCATCTCCCCACTTCTCAGCAGTAAAGCCCAGAACCAACGATCTTGTTGTAGCGTCCCACAGATGTCTGACCCCCGGGACAGACGCTTTCCTAGCTCTCAATTCATCTTTCAACAAGTCCGCCTGTGAGTTAGGCCTCAGCATACCAAGCAGTTTTCTCTTCCAGCCTGGTTCGATACTCACCAAAGAACCAAATGCTGATTCTTTACTAAGAACACAAGCTAGGCTGACTGCTGTAATGCTCCATTCTTGTCTTCTGGTCTGCAGTTGTCTGTTTTCTGGAAACTGTGGATGGGTTTTCAAATGGGCTTTGCCTTGCTGGAATCCAAACAGTTTGGGGGCGTTTTGGTACACAGGTAGAGGCCAAGAAACGAGAAGAAAATAATTCTCACTTCTACGGATCTTAGTTAACGCTTATGTCTTCTCTCATCTCTGGAGGCAGTACAAGATTGTGGTTCCCAAGGTCTACTTAACGTTCCACCAAAGTATGTACCTAATTTTAAAACCAGCCTGAGCAAGGCAAGAGAGTTAGATCTGTTTTACCATCGGATTGGTCTCCATACTACTGTGATCTCACAGAGTCTACAACTGAAGTCTTAATTTTTAGGGGGTGCTTAGGCCACTCAGCTATTCCTCACTCAGGAGCTATTCCTGGCTCTGGGCTTAAAAGTCATTGCTGGCAGTGCTTGGGGGACCATATGGGTGCTGGGAATGGAACTGGTGGAGACAATAGAAGGAAAACGCCTTAATCCCTGTACTTAACCCCAATCCTATCAACGCGACCCTCCTGCAAACTACCTAGGAAATAAAATTACGGTGAAGGAGAGGACGGAGACTGGAGTGTGGGAAAGAACCAGAACTGCGGAGCCGAAGGAAACGCAGTCGCGAGGGCGTGCTGCAGAGCGCCCCGCCTTCGGCAAGGGTGCCCCTGAGCTCCGGGTGGTCCCACCTGTCCCGGCCCCTCTGCGCCCCTCCCCAGGAGGCCGGCCTGCAGGCCCACCTCGCCCTCCGCGTCCGGGAACTCCCCGGAAGGACTTTTCCTTTTCTCCAGGGAGAACCTTGCCCCGGCCCCAGCCCTCCAGCGCTAGCTCCCGGGGCCCCCTGCCCTCGCGGGGTCTCCCCCACTTACCCGCCCCCACTCCCCTCAGGAACGGCAGCTCCGCCCCTTCCCCTGCACAAACCCACAGGCGCGTCCCGTTACCTTTGCTCTGCTTCAGCCGCCTCAGCTCCTCCTCCGAGAAGCCGGCCCAACCCTGCGCCATCCGCCCCGGCCGACAGCTGCCCCCCAAGGCCCCAAATCTCCCCGCCGCGACTGCCAGCGCGACAGCTCGGCCACATCCGGATTCTCGGCCGGCCGCGGCCAGCAGCCAATCCGCGCGCGCCACTCGGACGCGAGGCCCCTCCGTCTCGGGCCGCCGCTCTCCTCCCGCTGTGGTTGTCCGCGGCAGTGCCGGGGAAACCCCGCGAATTCTCGGCCGCGCAGAGACTCGGGTCCCGCGCGCGGGCCCTGTTATCTCCTTCTCTCTCATTCGGAAAAATAAGAAGAGCGTCCGGGCCTAAGCGGGCGGCCGGCGTCGGGAATCAGGCCGACGGCAGACAGGCAGTTCGGAAGTCACCCCGAGCGGGAAAAGACGGAAGTGGATGCCCCCTTCGGGGTCTTTCACATCACCTAGGCCAGAGCCTAGGGCCTGGGGCTACCTTAGGAGTGCGACCTCCTGTTCGGGGTTTTCTTGGGACCCTCGGGTGGACTGTTTAGGCTTTCCACTATGCGGACACGTGGAAGGGGACGGGGAGCAGATGCGGCGGCGCCTCACTTGCGGGCTTTCCTCTTCTGCCCTTGTTCCTAAGAGATGTCGAAAACCTTCCCCCTTAAAATAAACAAAAGCACTTTCCGCGCCGAAAAATTGTAAAAATTATTTACTTAGTTTTGGGGCCACACCCAGCATAGATCTCGCTCAGGAATCTCTCCTGGCGCTGCTCCGGGGACCATATGGCTCCGGACCCTTGAAAGGACAAACCTTGGCTTCTGCCTGGAACCCCATTTCGTGCTCTGGTTCTGCCCTGGATACTGAGCCTTTTTCTTTCCGGGCATCCAGGGCAGCATTTTATTTATTAATTTTTTTTTCTTTATTTTTTTTTTTAATTTTTTATTATACCACAGTGAAACATACAATTACAAAGGTGATCATAATTGGTTCTTGGTAATACAGTATACCAGCACCCATCCCTCCACCAGTGCCCCATTTCTACCACCAATGTACCCCCACCCCTCCTGCCCACCCCCATGCTGCCTTAATAGCAGGTACCCCAGTTTCCTCTCTTTCTCTCTCTGTCTCTCTCTCTGTCTCTGCATCTCTCTGCCTCTTATTTTACACATTGTGGCTAGCCCTGCAGGTATTTAGAGTTTATCACTTAAGTCTCTTTGTGTATATTCAATGGTGAGTCTTAATCTGCCATTACCATTTCCCACATTTAGTAAAACACTGGTATCTATTTATGTCATATTAATGAATGCAGTCATTCTATATCTGTCCTTTTCCTTCTGACTAATTTCACTCAGCATGATAGTCTCCATGTCCCCTCCATTTGCAGGTAAATTTCATAATGTCATCTTTTCTGACAGCCGCATAGTATTCCATAGTGTAGATGAACCACAGTTTCTTTAGCCAGTCCTCTGTTCTCGGGCATTTAGGTTGTTTCCAGATTCTAGCTATAGTGAATAGCGCAGAGATGAATAAAGAAGTACAGATAGTGTTTCTGCTATGTGTTTTTCCGTCTCTCGGGTTTATTCCTAGGAGTGCTATTGCTGGATCAAATGGGAGCTCAATATCTAGTTTTCGGAGGAATGCCCATATTGTTTTCCAAAAGGGCTGGACCAGTCGGCACTCCCACCAACAGTGGATCAGAGTCCCTTTTCCCCACATCCACGCCAGCACTGGTTGTTCTTGCTGTTTTGGATGTGTGCCAGTCTCTGTGGTGTGAGATGGTACCTCATTGTTGTTTTGATTTGCATCTCCCTGATGATTAAAGATGAAGAACACTTTTTCATATGCCTTTTGGCCATTGAATTTCTTCTTTTTGGAAGCTTCTGTTCATTTCTTCTCCCCATTTTTTGATGGGGTTGGCTGTTTTTTTCTTGTGAAGGGCTACCAGTGCCTGATATATCCTGGATATTAACCCCTTGTCAGATGGGTATTGGGTGAATATCCTTTCCCACTCTGTGGATTGTCTTTGTATCTTGGTCACCGTTTCTTTTGAGGTGCAGAAGCTTTTTAGTTTTATATAATCCCATTTGTTTATCTTTGCTTCCATTTGCTTGGTCAGTGGTGTGTCGTCTTTAAAGATACTTTTCGTTTCGATGTCGTAGGCGTTTCTCCTATGTTTTCTTCAATGTACCTTATAGATTCATGTCTGATGTTGAGATCTAGAATCCATTTTGATCTGACTTTTTGTGCATGGCGTTAGAAGGAGGTCTAAGTTCATTTTTTTACATGTAGCCGCCCAGTTTTCCCAGCACCATTTGTTGAAGAGGCTTTCTTTGCTCCACTTAATATTTTTTGCTCCTTTATCGAAGATTAAGTGGTTGTATATTTGAGAATGTGTTTCAGGATACTCGGTTCTATTCCATAGGTCTACAGGTCTGTCTCTATACCAATACCACACTGTCTTAATTACAACTGCTCTATAGTAGAGCTTGAGGTTGGGGAAAGTGATACCTCCCATCTTCTTTTTCCCAAGGATTGCTTTAGCTATTCGTGGAGGTTTTATTATTCCATACAAATTTCAGGAGTGTTTGTTCAATTTCTTTGAAGAACATCATGGGTATCTTTATAGGGACCGCATTGAATCTGTATAAAGCTCTAGGGAGTATTACCATTTTGATAATGTTGATCCTTCCAATCCATGAGCAGGGAATATGTCTCCATTTCCTCAGGTCTTCTTTTATTTCCTGAAATAACGTTTTGTAGTTTTCTTTGTAGAGATCCTTTACATTCTTTGTCAAACTGATTCCTAGGTATTTGATTTTCTGCAGCGCAATTGTGAATGGGATAGTTTCTTTAATGTCCCTTTCTTCTCTTTCGCTGTTTGCATATAGGAAGGCCATTGACTTTTGGGTATTGATTTTGTACCCTGCTACTCTGCTATAGGAATGTATTATTTCTAGGAGCCTCTTGGTAGAGAGTTTCGGGTTTTCCAGGTATAATATCATGTCATCTGCAAATAGTGATAACTTGGCTTCTTCCCTTCCTATCTGGATGCCCTTAATGTCTTTTTCTTCCCTGATTGCTATAGCAAGTACTTCCAGTACTATATTGAATAGAAGTGGTGAGAGTGGGCAGCAGGGCAGCATTTTAAAAGCAAGACTACAAGGTTAGAATAGGCAAGATTATTTTTTAAGCATTTAAAGTACTCAGTCTTGGGGCCGGAGCGATAGCCCACCGGGTAGGGCATTTGCCTTGCACGAGGCTGACCCAGGTTTGATCCCTGGCATCCCATATGGTCCCCTGAGCACCGCCAGGAGTAATTCCTGAGTGCAGAGCCAGGAGAAATCTCTGAGCATTGCTGGGTGTGACCCAAAAAATCAAAATAAATGAATGAATGAATAAATAAATAAGGTACTCTTGACATGCCAAATACCAGTAACAATTATAGACCTCATTCCCATGACCTGATGGAATGGTTTGAGGCTCTTTATGTTCCTGGAGCAAGCAGATGCCCTTGGGCTCTACTAGTATGAGACAGGACATATGGAGATGTTACTGGTGCCCGCTCAAGCAAATCGATGATGAAAGGGAAGGCAGTGATACAGTGAAAATACTATTGCATTAAAGTATTTTTTATTTACATTTGAAAAGGTGGGGTGGGGTGTTGTGAGTATGCAGGGGGTTGAGGGGTCTGCCTTACTTCTAAGGTCCCAGCTTAGATCCTCAGCACCTCATGATGCCCTGAGCATTGCAGGTAGCTCTGAATGCGGCCCCCAAGTCAAAATTCGAAGACAAATATCTTTTCAAGTGAGTTAATCATTTTAGAATACATTGGAAAAAGGATACTAAAAGCACCCAGCCCAGAAGCTGGTGTAGTTTAGATGGCGATCTGAACAGAGGCGAAGGACCTTTGAGTCTTTCCCTGCTTCTGAGATTAGAAATCTGGAACCGAGTTCTGTAACTTGGCAACAAAGTTCTTTAACAGGGTGGGGGGGTACATGGACTCGCTTCCACTAACATAGCACCCACCTTTCCAACACTGCAGCGCAGAGCATCCAAAGCATAGGAGGAGACAGATCCAGCCAGTTATTGACCGTAGACTAATAAGTAAATTAGTGCGGATTAGGACCTGTGTTGAATTTTTTAAACTTTATTAAAACACCATGATTTGCAAATTTCTTCACAGTACAGTAGTAACAAGCATTCATTGTTCAACCCCAGTCCCATCACCAGTGTGCCCCTACCGTCACCAAAGGCCACCGCCTCCCATGCATCCTACCATCCTCCCCTACCCAGCTGCAATCACATTGATCACTGCAACATATACATGGGAAAGACCTGACACTAAATGGGGTTGTTGTGCTCAAATGGCCATGCAGTGCAGGAAGGAGCTGTCTCCGTTGTGCCCCTGGTCAGACTCCAGAGAGTTATTCGTAAGTCCTGACTGATGGTGGGTGGTGAATGGCGTCTGCCAATCCACTTTTTATATCTTCCTAATTTTTTTCTTTGGTTATGTCTTTCTTGCTTCATTTCCTAAACCTTGCTTTATTACCCATCATATATATATATATATATATATATATATATATATCTATACATACATGTATATGTGCATTTCTAATATATATGTGGTATATTTAATTTTTTTTATTATACCACTGTGAGATATACAATTACAAAGATGTTCATGTTTGGGTTTCAGTCATACAGTGTTCCAGCACCATCCCTTCACCAGTGCACATTTCCCACCACCAGTGTCCCCTGATTCTGTCCTCTCCCGCTGGCCTACTTCTATGGAAGGCATTTTGCCTCTTCTGTCTGTCTGTCTGTCTGTCTGTCTGTCTGTCTGTCTGTTGGTCTGTCTGTCGGGTCTGCCTCTCTCTCTCTCCCTTCTCTTACACATTGTGGCTTGCCATACTTATATTTAGAGGTTATCATGTATTTCTGAATCTAAAAAGAAAACTATGTTTATGAAGAATGAACTAGTTCCAGAGGCCCCATTCACTCTCAATGGAACAAACATCTCTGAATGCAGCAGTTATGTATACCTAGGTCGAGAAATCAACATGATGAGCGACCTAAAACCTGAGCTGCTCAGGAGGAAGAGAGTGGCATGGAATGCCTTCAAAGGCATCGAAGAAATAGCTAAAAGGACAAAGAACCTCCGGCTCCGGGCACATCTCTTTGACTCCACCATTCTCCCTGCATTAACGTGCGCCTCAGAGACCTGGGCCGTATGAAAGCAGGACGAGAATGCTATTCGGGGTCTCCCAGAGAGGCATCGAAAGAGCTATGCTTGAAATATCACGCCTCACTCAAGTAAGAGAAGGAATCCGGAGTTCTGACCTCCGTCGCTATTCCAGAATCAGGGACACTGTCTCGTTTGCCAAGGCATCGAAAATCAGATGGGCTGGACATGTAATGCGATTTGGAGACAACCGCTGGACTAGAGCCATTACCGACTAGATCCCACGGGATGTCAAAAGGTCACGTGGCCGCCCACCTACAAGATGGTCAGATTTCCTTGTAAAGACCCTGAAGGAACGGGTTGAGGATCTTCATATTCCTAAATCAACCAGATGCCATTGGGCTACATTGGCACATGATAGGGTCCAATGGAAATGTTACTGGCGCCCGCTCGAGCAAATCAATGAATAACAGGATTCAAGTGATCAAGTGATCAAGTGATCATGTATATCCCTTTGCCTACATTCAATGCTCAGTTCTAGGCTGGTATCATTTCCAATAATTACTAGTATACTGTTCCCTTCCCTATCTTATCTAACCTCTGACTCCAACACAATTGCGGTAGATTCCACCCACTGACAAGACTTCCTGATCCGTGTTTTGCCTGGCCTTGGATATTGGTATTATGCCTTTTTTATATCCCACAAATAAATGCAGTCATTCTATATCTGACCTTTTCCCTACTGACTAACTTTACGCAGCATGATCTTCTCCATGTCCATCCATTTATAGACAAATTTCATGACTTCGTTTTTCCTAACAGCTGCATAGTATTCCATTGTGTAGATGTACCATGGGTTCCCCCTTTTTATTGAAACACCATGATTTACAAAGTAAAAAGGTTTTCATAATACAGTTGATAGATTCATACTTCAACACCACTCCCATCATCAGTGTGTTCCCATCACCAAAGACCCTCATTTCTCACCCGCCCCCAACCCCCATGCCTGCACCCTCATCTGGCACCAATTCTATTGACCGTTAAAGCACATACATGGCAATATTATCACTTGTATCAACTTGTATCACTTGTCTTCCCATTGTTCATCGATTTTCTCGAGTGGGCACCAGTAGCATCTCCATAGGTCCTGTCGAGTGCTAGTATATAGTCCAAGGGCATCTGCTCACTCCAGAAACACAAAGAGCCTCAGACCATTCCCTTCAAATCATGGGAATGAGGTCTATAACTGTTACTGGTTTTTATAAAGTATTTTATTATACCACTGTGAGATATAAAATTACAAAGATATACAATTAAAAAGTTCATATTTGGGTTTTGATCATACAGTGTTCCAGCACCCATCCCTCCACCAGTGCCCATCTCCCACCACCAACTACCCGGTTCCCTCCCTCCTCCCGAGCCTGTCTCCATGGCAGGTTCTTTATTTCTTCCCTTTCTCTCTGTTTCTCTTTTCCTTCCCTTCCAGACTATGGATTACAGAACATACATTAAAGGGTTGTCATGTGTATCTTTTGCCTGTATTTAATGCTCAGTTCTAGGCTGGTATTAGTACCCTCGATAATTGTTAGCACACTGTTCCATTTTCTGTCTTACCTTACCTCTGACTCCACACACGTTTGTGATAATTTCCATCTTTGACAAAACCTCCTGATCCATGTTTCACTTGACCTTGGATATTGGCATCATAATATGTACATATATATTTATGCCATGCAAATAAATGCAGTCATTCTGTATCTGTTTCTCTCCTTCTGGCTAATTTCACTCAACATAATCTTCTCCATGTCCATCCATTTATAGGCAAATTTTATAACTTCATTTTTTCTAGCAGCATAGTATTCCATTGTGTAGCTGTACCAAAGCTTCTTTATCCAGTCATAGATTCTCGGGCACTCTCGCTGTTTCCAGATTCTGGCTATTGTGAATAATGCTGCTATGAACATAAAAGTAGGGATGGTGTTTCCACTGCGTATTTTTGGCTTCCCAGAGTATATTCCCAGGAGTGGTATGGCTGGGTCAAATGGGAATTCAATTTCTAGTCTTTGGAGGAATGTCCATATTGTTTTCCAGAAAGGCTGTACCAGCCAGCATTCTCACCAACAATGGATGAGTGTCTCTTTTTCCCCACATCCACGCCAGCACTTGTTGTTCTTGCTCTTTTGAATATGTGCCAGTCTCTGTGGTGTAAAATGATATCTCATTGTTGTTTTTGATTTGCATCTCTCTGATGATTAGTGATGATGAGCGTTTTTCATATGTTTTTTGGACATTCGAATTTCTTCCTTGCTGAAATAGAGTGAAGCTAAAAAGAATTGCCTCTGGAGCCAGAGTGATAGTCCAGTGGGTAGGGCATTTGCCTTGCATGTGGCGGACCCAGGTTTGGTCCCCGGCATCCAATATGGTTCCCTGAGCACTGCAAGGAGTAATTCCTGAGTGCAGAGCCAGGAGTAACCCCTGATCAATGCCAGGTGTGACCCAAAAAGCAAAAAAAAAAATTGCCTCTTTATCAACACAATTATGTATTCTAATGAAGGAAACATATGGAAAAGGAAAAACTTTATTTTCCAATATCTTCTTAGAGCCCTTAAACATTCTATTTTAAAGATGATAAATTGCATGAGCAAAGCACAGATGGATTAACAGGAAAGACATCCCAAGATCAGAACATAGAGCAGCCAAGACCTAATCCCAAGGTATGTAACAGTACAGGGAGATCTACCGTAAACAGTGTGTCGAACATTGTGTTGATTACTGGCCATCCCCCAATCCCACAGAGGAAAACAAGCACTCAAACAACAAAAAATAACCTTGCTGTTACAATTAATGTGATATCAACAGAAATGGTGAGAGGGGAGTTGGGGGGCTATTCAGATCGTGTGGTCACTTGGTATCTCTAGAAGCAAACACTCGGTCAAAACCTGTGGCAGAGGGAACGAGTCAGACAAGGAAAAGATCATCTAAGCAAATAAGTGATTCTTGGGAGAGTCCTGAGGAAGGCAGGAGATGGGGAAGGGAGACACTGGCAAATTCAAAATCTGCCAAGAAAGCCCAGGTGGGCTTGCGCACAGGGAGGGTGGAGTGGATGGGAACAGAAGAGAGGGCAAGACTCAGCAGGCTCATATAGGAACTGGGAAAGATTTTATTTATTTAAAGTGCAACAGAAGCCACTTCACAGTTTTAACTGGGCTACAGACATGATTTTTATTCTTTAGAAGATTAGCTGCCATGCTGGAAATCAACTGGAGGCAGAAGTCTAACTTGTCACAGATGGTCCCCTTTTGCCATAAACACATAAAATTCTGAATAATAAAAACCATGTTGCTATTTAAAGGAGGAAAATACATCACAGAACTCAAAGAAAGCAAGAAAGATGCAGAAAGCAAATTTGTGGGGAAACTCTACCATGAATGTATGGGGGAGTGAAGGGTTACTAAGCACATTTGATAAAGATCCCTGAAATAAAAGTTCAGACTCTAGAAAGGACAATTCATCTGTTACCCTCCCAAAGATTATGGGGAAAGC